>MJUU01009405.1:153280-166709 GCA_002080025.1 Modiolus philippinarum
TTTTTTTTTTAGAAATATTGAGTTTTAGTCGATCAATAGATGTAAAAATACCAAATCATGATGTAATTCAGGCAATATTGTCATATACAACACACGTTTGGCGTGTTCTAGTCATTTTTATGCGAACATAGACAACCAACTGACAAATTTAGGGAAAATTTGTCGGGGTATGGGTGAGATTTTCGGTATTCAGAGTCACATTATTCATTCCTTGTTTTTCTAAAAAAATGTTTTAAGACAACATGTGTCGCTTTGTACAATTATTTGTCATATCTGCAGACATATTTGGCATACATAACGATTTAACCGTGAAAATTCTGTAATGTTAAAATTTTTATTTTTCATCAGTTTCGGGCCAAATATTGAGTTTAAGTCAGCAAATTGCTGTTTAAATACAAAATCATAATATGATTCATGCAACATTATATGATTCATGCAACAGTGTACTATACAATACACATTTTGAGTGTTATAGTTATTTGTATGGGAAAATAGACAAAAAAAATGTCAATTTTAAAGTAAATTTGTTGGGTTGCTTGATGTAAGATTTTTATATTACCTGTAAAGCAATTATAATAAGCTTTTATTTGATATACATATTTTTTAATGAAAATTGTGTCCTAAAAAATAATATCAGACAATAGAAAGACAAAACTTAGTCAAAAACGAAATATTAATAGATCCATGTATTTCGTCTATCTGAAAATAAAATTTTGGTAATTTAAAATATGTAAACATCGTTTTAACATAATGAAGAAAATAGATTGAAAAACTAAAAACAACTTTCAGAATCGGGAATTGAGATGGGTTTCGTGTTCCCTTGATCATCAAACTTACACAATTTTAATGAAAATATCAGATTTTTCGTCAATATTTTATTGGGGTAGGGGTACGTTTGATTACGCTATGGAACGTATTATGCATAGAAATTGTAAAAAAAACTTAGGTTCGTTGTGAAGTTCATGTAATAAGCAATCTTTTGATGCCTCGTTTTTATAACTAGGAATCATTTGGGCAACAGTTTGGAGCACCTGAAAGAAAAACTTGAACGAAAAACGAAATTTTCCAAAAAATCAAAAATAGGCACAGTGCGTGCAAGTTATGCTCGTGTTAACATATCTTATTTTGAAATTTCGAAGAGGCGGATGCATGTGGACTAAAAAATGGGTTGAGTGGGGAATGCGGAGGGGGGGGGGGGGTTATTCCAACCCATGGACTACGGACTTTAAAAAAACAATTTTCCACATGACTGATTTTGGAAACCAAGCCATCCGCAATACACGGTATGATTGCACAAGACTGGGGTTCTGGCGCATGATTGGTTTTTCTTAATTTTTCACTACAAAGCTTTACCCCGTAAAAATATTTTCCCATCTCAAAGTTTTTTGACCGGCTTTCATTTTATCCATTTAATGATAGGGGCTTTAACTTCCCTTGGTTGTTTCTCAAAATGCCCTGTTTTTCCATTATCAAACATTACTTTAGCGTTTACCTTCTCTGAATCATGATGAATCAGTTTGAAATTTTGTCAGCTTCTTTTGGAACCTTTTGTGAACAGACGTGAAAATTTTCAAATCGTTTTTAGGTTTAGAATTGCAATTCTCAAAAATCGGTATTTTTTACCCCAAAATTCAAAACTTTGCCATTTTCGACAAATTTCAACTCTAAACAACTTTTTTACAAAATTGGAACTCAGAATTTGAAGAATGAAGCAATTTTTCTTTAATTTTTCGCCAGAGTGATTGAAATGTTCAGAAAATTTGGGAATTTTGATTTTGACCACTGAATCGAACGTTCATGCTTTGGCAAATTTTCATGAGTGGACTAAGAATGCATTAATGCAAAATTTTAAGCAGACACTTCGTTTAGTAATATAGCAAAGAAAATTTCTTAAGCACGATATAGAAGATTTCTAAAACATAGATATCAGGTGTTGCGTTTTCATTGGCACTAAGTATATAAAAACTCTTTATAATAAAAGTTTTTTTTTGTCTCTTCATATATAAACTCGTGTACACAAAATACGCGAATGAAGACAGACAAATAACTAAATACCGAAGTTACTGTGGATTTAAATTCTGCATATGCACATTTCGACAACTAATGTCTCTTCAGTGCAGATAAAGTCTAAACGTTTGGAAATCCATAAATTCAAAGATGTTGAAAAACTAATAGAGAACAAACAACCAATATGATCTAAATGTAAAGCCAAAATCAGCTTAGGACAGAGCTATGAACGAGGGAGATACTCCTTAGTTTTCAACAAAATTTACATAAAATTTAGATATTGTAAGGTTCCAAATAGAATCGGCCTTCGGGTCAGCACCGAAGTACTGACTACTGGGCTGGTGAATACAAATGATTTTTTATGCCGCCTGCCTTTACGCAATGTCGAGGATAACTACTCTTTGTTTTGTGTACGTTTACGTCAGGATAAGTAAACATTTCTGTCTCTTTTGTGTTTTCCGAAACCACATATACCAACCTTCTGTTATTTCGGCTGAAGTGCCCGTAAGAAAACCTTTAATGTGTAAGAGAGTTTCCAATCTCCACATCCCAACTTCTTGTTTTATAGAACTTCGAAGATCGTTTGCTCCTTAATTTTTTGCCACATTTATTTGTCAGAAATCACATATCCCAGCCTTCTGTATTTGAAAACAGAGTATCAGTATGGGGACCTTAGCAGAGATTTAGATCTCTTACATGTTTACTTACTGCTTGACGGAATTTTTTGCGATTTCAAAAGTAGTGTCACATTTTCCTATAGAACCAGATACTCGAGCTTCTGCAATTTGGCATGGGATATAAGAAAGGAGAGCTATACCAATGTAGGGCAGTTTTGAGATATCTCGCATGCCAAATTCCTCTTTAACGAAATCCATCTGGGACCGGCGCAAGAAAAAATTCTGTCACATTTTTGTCAAAAACATACCCAAGTCTGCTTCAATTCAACATGGAATATTAGTATCGGGCTTTTACGTGTAACGTAGCCTTGGATCTCTTGCATGCGCACTTCCTGTTTGTACATTCTGAAAATTGGAAAACCGATTTTATTTGGAAAATCGCAATATCTAAATTTAACAAAATTTCGTAAAAACCCAGGAAAATCTCCCTCTCGCATAGCTCTGTTCTTAGATGATTTTTACATTTACTATTTAAACCCTATTGGTAATTGGTTCTCCATCAGCTTTTACTCTTATTTCGGTATATCGATTTCCAAATGTTTGGAATTGATCTGCACTAAAGAGATATTAAGTTGTCGAAATGCGCATATGCAGAAATTGAATTAACAGAATCTTCGGTAATTTGTTGTCTGTCACATTTTAATCTGGATATTTTTTTGTTTTTGTTTTAATTTTTTTGTTGTTTTTTGTTGTTTTTTTGATTTGTTTTGTTTTTCTCTCATTTTTCAATGGATGTTTAAACAGACGAGCCCCTGGCCTTGTTTCCAAAATTAGATGATATCTTTAAGTGGAAACTGGTCAAAGCATGCTTTCAGAGACAAATCACATGTTATCTCAGATTTGATTATAAATTTTAAATGGGATCGGCTTACTATGTCTCTAAGAATAATAATGATGATCATATATTATTTTCACAAATAACAAAACATATGAATGTATTTTATAACTTTGTGGTTCGACTATCAGTGTTAATTTTGAATGAACTCGTATGTATAGAAAATCAGTCAGCTGTCTACAAAGTTAGAGATAGTTTGATTGATGGTTAAATCTTATAAATGATAAGGTAATTCCTATCAAATATGGTGCGTTATCATGATGAAATGAGCGTGAAATTTTTGTACAGTGTTATCTCACACTGCACAAAAGATTACGATTTTTTTTTGTAATCACCTATTGTTGTTCAATGAACTTTTGTGTCAAAACATTTCTAAAGCAACGCACGGATGAGTTCAGCACTTGCTTGCCATATTATTTAATATTTTAATTTATTTACTTATTCTAAGTTTTTATCTTTATTATTAAATAAACACATGTTTTTTATTATTATACCTCAGCATATCAATTAAATAGAAATTTGATTCTTTAAAAAATAGCTATTTTTTTCAAGTTTTCATTCTGCCATTGAATGGTTGCGTAAACTATTCTCCTCTGATGAACTATTCCCCATGTGAGATCAGTTTTTCAAGGAGTTTGTCATCTGCGTGAACAACAAAAAAAATTGGCTAGGTTTGCAGCATTGACAGACGAGGATTTAGCTAATATTATCGACGAAAAAGACTTAAAAAACACCAAAAAAAAAAAAATCATTAGTGTAGCGGTGTGAAAATTCTTGATGAATACTTGAAAGAAAAAAGACGAAATTGCGAAGACGACCGAAGAACTCAATTCAAATGAATTCACACGTTGTCCGACCTGAATCATGTTTTACGAAAGTTTTATGGCGAGGTGAGAATATCTGTTGGAACATTCTATGCCAAAAAATCTATGATAACGATACGTTTTCGACTGCAGAAACATTTTTTGAAACAGAGGATATACTGTATAGGGCTTTATATTCGCGGTACAAAATTTTCGCGGTTTTCACTGTTGCATTTATTCGCGGGGTTTTATATTCGCGGATTTTTAGTAAGAGTCATTATGTTCATTTATATTGTGGTTTGCAATGAAATATTCGCGGGTATTAATTTTCGCGTTTGTCGTTTGAAACGCGAATAGCGCGAAAATTAATACCCCGCGAAATATAACAACCATACAGTAATCAGCAGTGAAGAATTTTGCACTTCAAGTAATACATGTATGTTTAAAGCTGTTTTGGTGAAATTATCCAAGGAAGGAAAAGCAACTGTAAAACATAAGCAGGCAATTCTACAAGACTTACAAAAAATGTATGAACATAATAATTTTTCAAGAGGTAAGCCTGATTCTTTACAAAAAAAGATTTTCTTTGAATATTTATATTACTTTCGTGATTGTGGACTGGAAAATCTGAGAGATGTCAAAAAACAAGATTTTGAACTTGGCCGAGATGGACAGGAGAGAAAGTATGTGAGGTCAAAGCTGGAAGACAAATACAAAAAACCATAGAGGGGACAATCTTACAGATGTAGATAATAACGATGGCCGCATGTATGACAAGTAACTAGTTATGAGTCATCTATAAATAATTAAATTGTTTGCTACACACCTCATTTTATGTTTATTCTGCAGACAGATAAAGAAATGATATGTGACACATTTCTAATTTATTTTGATTTGATCTGCACTGAAGAGACGCATTCTTCGAAATGGCCATATGCAGAAACTGCATTTCACAGTAACTTTGTTTTTTTATAATTATGTCCCGTAAAATTGGCTGCGACATGTGTGGTGTATTCTGACGACTGATTATTTTTTATATAAATCCTGCAAGTTTAACAGCAAATCAATTATGTAAAAAACAGTTTGTAGCCATTACCAGGTGTAACAGAAGAATATACATTTATTAAAACCAAAAAAAAAAAATCCATAAAAACATGTCATTTATATAATTAATATGTGCATGTGTCAGCTTTATAGTTTACTTTTCAGTGAATTCAAAAGAGTTAAATCTTTATGTATTTATGGTTTTGTTTTTTCAGGTGATCCCAACTGTCCTGTGACGTAATTTACAAAGTCCATGTGCAAGCTTAATCCGGATAATGATAACTATTTCCAAAGACCAAAAAATGTTTTGTATATGAGTGATGATGACAATATCTGGTATGCAATGCTCCTGTTGGTGAAAACACATTGGGTAGTATGATGGTGAAAATCAGCACAGAATATGAACTGTCTCAAAGATGTACAAACAATTGCATCCGTAGTACATGCATAACTGCACTTGACGACCATCGGATAGAAACACGCCACATAATGGGCCTAAAACGCCATAAATATGAAAACGCTGTTCGGTCATACGCTAAAAGGTTGAGTTAAAAAAAAGAAAAGGAAATATCTGTTGTTTTTAGTTATACTACAAAGAAACTCACAAATTGTGACCGTAGTTAAGCTCTACTATTGGTGCCAGTTATGTAGTTTCAAATGCTTATGATTTTGATCAAACTTATTGACCCGTAAATACTTTACCTGATTTTTTAGATGATGACTTTAAAATCATAGCCGATTTTTTAAATGATATTTCTAACGTTGAAAATAATAGTGTTGCTCCAGCTCAGAACAATGTTCAATATTTTACAAGTGTTCCAACATGTAACATGATTGAAATGCTAAGGTTTAATAGTCCTTGGAATCTATTAATTAGTACAATGCATAATTGTACAGTCAATTTCTACATGTCAACGAAGTAATCTGTAATGTCAACATTTTGCTTGAAATTGTTGTTGCTGTTTTTTGTTTATGTCTAGTCTATTAATAAGAAACATGTGATAACTGTTCTTTTCTTTATTTCTATCCTTGAATAGTTTGCATACCCTGCAATTTTTGTTTTCATTCACAAATGAAAGAATGCCATCACTTTGTATCTGTTGTTTTTTCGGTACGTATTATAATACCTAACGATGGGTATGGACGGAATAGTAAAAAATGCCATCACTTTGCATCTATTGTGCTTTTGGTATGCTATAATTTCACATTCATAATGTTAAATGAAAAAGAAATGCCATCACTTTGTATCTGTTGTTGTTTTGTTATAATAAAATGCTTACCGACTGGGTTTTCCATGAATAGTAAGATTATTTTGTCCTCGAGCAAAAGTTGCACCGCGTGAAAAATAATCATACTCTCCCCTCAAACCCAGTCAATAAGCATATAATATTTCCAAAATTATTACAGATCAGGGTATACTATTGCACTACCGAGCTACTATTGCCCTGTGCAAAAGTCTTCTTGACAATTCTATTTGCACTTACCCCATGGTGACCTTAATCGAGCATTCTGACTGGATTATATTTTTTCCAATCCAGTGACCTATTATCAAATTAAAACATAGTCGTAATTTGAGAACTTAAGAGGAGCACTTATAGGGGCTTGAAGATTTTTCCAAGAATTGACAGAAAAAAAAATTGATTGACAATTGTTACATTTAACTTAACAACTATAAAATTAATTTATATTTCAAAATTCTGTCTGATTTTTTGGCATTCTGATTTTTCATTTTTATCCGCATCCTAAAGATCCTGTGCTAAAGGCTTTTATTTGTTTCATTACATGAATTTCTACGTACACAAGAAAGAGATAAAGATAAAAATGTCATGAAGAAATTATCAATTTGATGTTCATGTGCACAAGACAAAATACCATGATTGGAGTCAATCTTCGGGTGACCATGTGGACAATATCTGTATTTTGGGGTTTTTAGGGAAAACAAAGCCAAAACATATTTATGGGAACACAAATAACATGCAGTACATGTACATGAATATACCAAATGAATAAATTATGCAATAAAACAGTTATTAATGCAATAGACCAGGATATTTAGCCTTTGATAATCGGAATGACCTCGTGCAATAGAACACATAATCATTCCCATTACCTCAGCACAAATATTCTGGTCTATTGCAGCCAATCCATTCAGAAACTGACCCCGAGGGAACCCCGGAATATAGAAAAAAGACCTAGTATCTCTCGGTTTGTGGGTATGACCCTCCTAAACGGGGCTGACCCCTAGGGAACCCCGGGATATAGAAATAGGACTCATTCCGTGGTCGTGCGGGATTAAAAAAATACACAACCCATCTTTCGGATGGGATGTAAACTCAGGTCCATGCGTTGGCAGAAATGCCACGCTTCCTGCACGTTAAAGAACCCTTGTAGCAAGCTCTTTTTTGAGTGGTCAATAGGTGATCGGCTACAAGGCTAAATTCCCCGCCCTTTTCGATTTCACTCTACTTTTCCAGCGGCAGTCAGAATTTCCCGTCCCATGGCCCTTTCCATACCCCAAAGTGATTATTTATTAACAAACTTGTTCTAGTCTTGATATAGCTGAAATATTGCTGAGTAGGCGTTAAACAATATTCAATCAATCAATCATTCAGTAACTGTACAATATTTTGCCAAGCAGAAACCAAGTGAAAGCTCAAGAGCAAAAATATAAGAAATCCAAAAAGGTAATAATAACTATGAAATGTTCCACTTATCAACATGATACAAATTGTTTAAAAAATAAGTCTTTCTTAATGCTTTGCAAGCCTAATCTTGAGAAAATAATAATAAAAAAATGGTAAAAAATTGTTACCCAAGTGAACAACACAATATATGTATAACTCTTATATGCATATTCCTTCTATAGCTTTTCTAAAGCAATTAAGAACCAAAGGACGTTGACAAGATTAGAAACACCAAGAAACAAAGACTTAACATGAGTACGGCACAGAAAAGAAAAATGAAAATACATACACAAATGAACAACACGGACCCAATAAAATCACGGGTTAGATCAGGTGCACAGGTATAGTAAGCATCCCCTGCTTCTTATTAGGCACCAGCCGTGTTGAACATGTCAACTGCGGTAGACTATCAGAATCAAACACCAGGGCGAGGGTCAGACAGCAAAAACCCTCTGGTGTTTGATTATTGTTCTACCCCTCAACATCCAAAAGATCAAAATAATCACCGTCAAAACACCATTGTTGACTTCATCGAATTACTTCCCTTTTCATGACGTCATAAAGCATTTAGCACGCGTCCGAGTCCAGCGTTTTTTCTGTGCCAAAGATATATGCATTTATAATGTGTTTTAATTCAATTTTTGCCGTTCTAAGATAGTTGATATATTCAATAGTTTTACTTGCATACTTTTCGGTCCATGTGCAGTAGGCTTTTTATATTGTTATGATATAAAAAATTTTCGGGAATATACCCGTATAGCTTGTCTTACATCCTCCTGTGTAAGATGGAAAAATCTTGCACCGCGAAACAGTTGATTTCCTTTTCCGAGGTGGGAGAAAAGTCAAATCCAGTAGAGGAAACACAGTCTTTTCCAATCAGTCACTTTGAAACAGGTCATCACAGTTTCGTTTCGTTATTGACGACATTGTCCTTTATCAACGACAACATCGTCGACATCGTAATGACGGCAATCTGGTAACCATGTCGTTCCATTTTTATTATTTTTGACGACATTGTTTTTAAGAAGACCACATCTTAGAAATGACCTCTTCGGCTTTCTTGTCAGAATGTCGCTTCTTTATTGACGATATCGCCCTTTGTTGACGTTAGCAATGTCAACAATGAAGACATTTGAATGTTACAAATATTGTCATTATATGAAATCGTTGTCGACAATTTCACCTTTGTGTAGAAAATAAAAGGGAAATTAAATATTGAAGTTAGAACAAACGCTCAAATACGAAAAAAAAATCAAGTGCATTCTTGAATATTTCAAAATGTTGATTTTAAAAGCTATGTTAGTTTTTTTTAATTATTTTTATTCTTTTTTATTTTATTTTTTTTTGTTCATCGATTCTTGCAGTTTACACAATAATGAAATTACAGTCCTCCATTACGAATTGGTAAGATCATTTTTTTTTTGACAGTCCTGCAATGTCAATCACCACTATTGAATATCAGTAATTCAGGTATTTAATTAATATTTTTTTAAATGAACGATTAATCTGGAATGTGGAAACGATAGTTATTTTTCGGAGCTAATTAGGGGAATTTGGAAGAGTTGCCTGTCACGACAGGTATAAGTCGAGTAAACAAATGAGATAATGTAGGATCGATCCCGTAAACACCTGGTAAACATTGCGATGAGACCAACATATAATATACTATTATTGCCTGCTGTTAATGGAAACAAAGTTTTTTCGACATGGGAAGGGTTAGCCATCTCTCAATGGTATGACAAATATGGATGATTCTTGTGAACAGGAGGCATAAATTTTTTATTATATATTAAATAATTTGTACAACTAGAAATTGTTAAAAGGATAGGATCTCCTCAATGATGCTGCCACATTTTTTTCATCAAACCGCTTTCGACATTCAGTGCTGTTACTTTATTACCCGTTTTGAAAAAAAACAAATTTATTATGTTGTTATGAGGTAGAAATAATCTTTGAATTGCAGTCAGCAATAAACAGCAAATTTGGCTCAAATGAACTTTATAAACAAAGACAAAATATATTAACAAATTAAAACGACTACTGTTCAGAGAACAATTGCAAGGTCTTTCCAAATCAATGCAATGCTTTATTATGTCACATATTTGTCTTGATGAGACTCACACCGTCTCCATTATAGTAGATTACCCATTTCCTACGGTTTTAAAGATTTCAAAATAAAAACCAAAAATTTTGGTATGACCTTGATCAGCGACCTTGATGGCCTTTCACCTTGAGCTTAAATTCAAGGTCCATTCCTACTGATTATTTTGAATACAACGATCATACTACGTGTAACGGTGTAAAAGTTATATGCAAAAAACACTTTCCGAAACGCATCAAGGACAATAACTCTCCGGGGAGTCATCATAGTGCTTTAGTCCAAATAAAACAAATGTAGCCCTTGACATGTTGCGCATTTTTGCTGATATACTTTACTGCCATCTCTCACATTTTCCGAGTCTATTAAATAACAAGGTCAAGGGTCCTCGATGACCTTAAACCTGGAACTCAAGTTGAAAGTCTTTTCCAACTGATTACTTTAACCATATATGTTTACTATATTATCTGTAAGCGTTTAAAAGTTATTCGCAAAAAAAAAAAACGATTTACGGAAACGCGTTGAGTGTTATACTCCAAAACGGTTCGTCGCAGAGTTTTCGTTCAGTTGAATCATATGAAGATCTCAATGAGAGAAACATTTTTGCAATGTAATGTATTCATACAGTTTTAATCGTATCGGAGATATCGCGACAATATAGCCACAATTTTGAAAATGGCAGACGAAACTTTTTTTTGACCCTCCATTTGTTATCATGACCATGAAAGCTACCTGGTAACCAAATTTCATTAAAATCCGACAACTTTGAGAAATTGACACATATTTTTTTGGTCAAAATAGCGTTACCGGGGTCGCAACAGCAAGCATTTTTTTGTATGACAAATCACCCCAGATTTTTTGACATCGGTTATGCTTAAGAGTCTGCCTGTTAACAAGATAAACCGTATTCAGGGAGATAACTCTGTTACTAAAAATAGAATCGGTTCACAGTTTGACCTCAGTCGAGCCAGGCCAATGCTTGTTAAGTGTATTAAGTTTCGTTATGATTGGTCCAGGCAGTTTGTCATAAGGAAGGGCAGAAGAAAAAAAGAGAATAATAATCAGAACAAAACAATAAGGTCTCCCCATTGTAGTGGGGAAAGACCTTAATAGAGATTTCTTACATTTGACGAAAGGTACCTATCCAAGACGAATAATACGTACTGTACTTATTGGGGATCCTCTATTATTGCATTTATTTTTTAAAGTCAATATTGAATTGTACATTGTTAAGAAACATGAATAACTTACATGTATTTATGGTTAATAGAAAATAATGCGTTCGTTGTATTCATTTAATAGCAAAAATAAGAATTTTGGATACATTGAAGATTTTTGAAAACAAAATATTGTTTTTCAGTTGAAGTATATTTTCTGAAATAATATTGTCCCCATGGTTAATTACATATGATGAAATCGCACCCTTAAAAAATAAAATATTTTGCCTCACTTGTGCTAATAATGTTCATCTTTGTTGCTTTGTTGAGTCGAGTTAATCTTACTTGATAGTTTTTAATCTTTCTTGTGTGTGTGTGTGTGTGTGTGTGTTTTCTTCTTATTTGGCCTTTTTCAATTTTGTTACTCACCAATTCATCATTGAAATGGTGGTACATAACCTAAGTTTAACTTTTATCTTTAAGGGAACAACAAGTCAAATGTAGGCATTTTTTAATGAGTTTTTGGGCATGAAAGTTCATCTTTTCCTTCCATCTTTCATATCATAGCTGGTTTGCTAGACATCTGATCCGTTCTTTGCAAATGACTTGATACATCGAAGGTTTGTTATAGACCGAGTTTGAGAAAGTAAATGGCCTTGGAATGAAAAAATTCCATGAAATGATATTGATATTATATAATATTGAAATATATTACGTGACTTTGATGATTTACAAATTAGATTCTTTAATATTTGTTTTCGTTTGGTAAATTATTTTCTGGTGAACCCATATATTATAACAACTTTTTTTGTATCTATATGTAATTGATTTTTCAAGTGTCTGTTTCAAAAAATAACAAAGTACTGTTACGGTTACACGGATTTGACAATACTGGTTTTGACTTTACCCTTCCTTTACTTGCTGAGAGTGTGGCGGATTTCGTACCCATAGCAGGATATGCTTACTCTTCTAAGGCATGTATTGCCACTCTCTGTTTTAAAGTTCACATCGTGAGTGCGTAAATCTTTATGTTAACGATGTTTATTTATGGGTGTGGCATGTCAGTAGTATATGAGCACAGTTCGCTCATTATTTGACGTGGTGGATGCGGTGGATCACCGGAAGTGTCGTCTACGGAAGTGACGTAGACCGGAAATAACGTGACCGAAGTCACGTGACCGGAAGCGGAAGTCACGTGACCGGAAGTAGAAGTGTTATTGTTGCGCCATAATTCTATAGTGTCGTCTGCTATTTTTAGCTTTCCCGCTATTTTTCATCTAGTTCGTAGAATTTTCCCCCTTTTCCACATTATTTCATAACCAACTTCCTTTATCTGACAACTAACCCTAACCTAAGTTGCTATGACAACTCTGTATTCATTTATTTTTATATTTGAATGTTATTCTGTTATTTATTTCTAACTATTACAGTTATTTTTCTTTTTTTCTATTTTTGAATGTCATACTATTTTTCGTCATTCGATTACCTTACCCTAACTTTGCTAAGTTTCACCCTTAACCTGACTTCAAACCCTTAATGGTAACTTTAGACCCTATCACTTACATTACACCATAACTCTTACCTTAACCTTACAGAAACCTAACCCTATTACTAGTATCTTAACCCTAACCTTTAAGTTATTCACACTGACACCAACACTTAGCCCTTAACCTATACATAAGCACTATCATAATAATCTAGCCGTAACCTTATACTAACACAATGTCGAATCCTAAACTATTCTTAAGCTCTGTAATAACCTCGAACTTAACCCTTTAACTAACTTATTAACCCTAACCCTTTTACTAACTCTTAACCCTAACCTTTAAGCTAATCACCCATTTACTAACAGTGAGCCCTTAACTTAGACACGAGCTCTAACATTATATTCTAACATAACCTAATAATTACACAACTTCTAATCCTAAACTTGACCCTAACCTCATTTCAACCGTAACATAACCCTTACTAACCCTTTCTTACTCTAATCCAAAACCTAATACTTACTTAAATCGTACCCTCAGTCCTAGCCAAACCTAATTCTACCAATATACACTCTAATTCTAAACCCTAACCCTAAATCTATCTTACCTAATAATAACACAATATATTCCTAAATTGTAA
>MJUU01009405.1:166742-177528 GCA_002080025.1 Modiolus philippinarum
TCAAGCTTAACATAACCTTAACACAACCTATTCCTAAGTAGTAAACCAATTTTAAGCCTATTCATTTAATCTTAACATAACCCTAACACTAACTCTTACATATTCTTACTAACCCTTGCTTACTCTAATGCTCAACATAACACTAACGTGACTTTAACCCTAAGTCCTAACCGTTACCTTATACTAGCACTAAACGAACCTTAACCCTAACCTAAGAATTACCACAATTTAATCTTAAGCTTTCCCTATCACTATCATTTAACCTTACCTTAATCACCTTTACCTGGAATTCGAGCTCTAAGCCCTTAACCTAACCCAACAATAATTCCGAACCATCCTTTTTTACTAACCCTAATCATAATACATTACGATATCTTACATAACTAAACAATACTTAATCTTTCAATCAACCCTAACCTAAGTATTAACAATAATTTAATACTAACACAACCTCACCTCTAACCCCTGAACTATTCCTAAGCTATACCCATAACCTTAACCCTAACCTCATTTCAACATTAACTCTACCCTAACTAACCCTTACTTACTCTAAATCTTAACCTAACACTAATTTAACTTTAACCCTAATACTAACACAATCTCCAACACTTATATATATATCTAAGCCCTAAACCAATTTTGCCCCTTATTTAACCTTGATTCTAGCCCTTATTCCGACCCCTACCCTTAATTTACTGACCCTATTCATAGACATAAACCTAAATCTTAAATCCAACCATAATGATGCATGATATTTTAAACATAACGTTAGGATGTATAATTCTAACAGGAACGATCCTAAACCTAAAACCCCCTATAATGAACGTTACCCCTGCCTAACCTTAACCCAAATGATGAATATAATCCAATCATTAATCCTTAAGATATATGTGATTCTAATCCAAGTGATCTAAGACATACTTAGCCATTAAACTGATTGTGTAACCAAAGCCCTTAATTTTATAACGAATCAATCTCAACTAATCCAAACCCGACTTTAACCTTAGGCCAAGCCTTCTCACCTTTCCCTAACTTTTACCCTAATTCAACCAACCATACATAAACCCAACTTAAACAATACCAATATACTTACGCTACAACTCCAACCCTTCCCTTTCTACCCTAAATTATACTGATAATATAATTCCAAACATAACCTAATTAATATGAATTATCATAACCATACCCCAAATAGTGTATTTCATCTTACACAAAAGAATGTATGTATTCCTAACCCTTACATTGACCATAGCCTCAACCCTAAGTACTACACTTTGGTGCTCTAACCATAATTCAAAGCTATGACCTTAACGAACCCTAACTTTAATGTAATCTTCAACAATACCTCTTTCATGTATATAACCCAACCCTAGCCCAACTGATATATTTAATGAATTGATGTATGTGTCACTGTCCAATTCTAAACTGAAATGAAATATGTAAACCTTCACCCAAATAATAACCCTTACCTTAATAATGTATACTAAACCCAGTGATAAAATGATCCAAATGATCTGTACGATGCTAACGTTATAACTTATAATGATTAGCTAACCTTTAGCTTTCAAACTTTCTTTTTTTTCTAAAATCATCATTGTCTCTATATTTTTTTTGCTGCTGCTTCTCGTCATTTATTTGGGTATGTCTGCTGCTGCTGTTGGTGGTGGTTGTGGTGGTGGTGATTTAAAGGTATCTTGGTGATGGTTGTGGTGGTGGTGGTGAGGATATCTAGATGGTGGTGGTGGTGGTGGTGGTGTTTGTGGGATAATAGTATGTGGTGGTGGCGGTGTTGGGATCATAGTCTGTGGTGGTGGTGATGGGCTTTTCTGTTAGTGGTGGTGGTGATGGGCTATTCTTGTGGTGGTGGTGGTTATGTTGGTGGTGAGATAATAGTCTATGGTGGTGGTGGTGATGAAATAATAGGCTATGGTGGTGGTGGTGGCGGGATAATAGTCCGTGGTGGTCGGTGGTTTATTACTTTATTCTTTTGGGGCATACTAATAACAAACCCTGACAATACGTTTTCATTTTTAATTTCATTTAAACAAAATTACAGTAACATTCTAATTTTCTGTCTTTACCTTAATGTCAATTTAAGTTTTATGTCTTCAGTGCTGGTTCTTCCGTCACTTAAATGTCTTCATATCCACTTAATTGGGTTAAATTATGCTAAGGTTGTGGCTTCAGTTAAATTATAGATAGGGTTAATGTTTTGCTTAATTATACACAGGGTTAGGGTTAGATTGGGTAAGGGTTATATTTAAATTATTCATAGATAAAGTGTAAAATTATGAATAGTGTTAAGTTAGAGTTACCCATGCTAAAAGAAGTCAGATAAAATTTCAAAATAGTTATATGGGGGTCTCATTCAGTTCGTCATGGACAATCTGGAAGTGTACAAGCGGATTTTGCTTGCCATGTATGAAGATGGGGTCATCGATCCTGGACGATTATATGTATTATATGTGTTCACTCAAACCTATTGTGCTGAACACAAAGATCAAGCAACAGAGATATGGGCAGCTCATCATCAATTGATAGAAGAATTAGGAAAAGTGGATTGAAAGTGTACAGAATCAAATTGCAGCGATTTCAACAGATCAGAAATCGCCATTTACAAAAGTTTGCCCAATTAGAACGCAGGAAAATTAACCAATCCGAAGCCGTCTTACAAATATTAACTGACGAATTACAGCTATGGAGACAATAGACATAGAATATAAAAGGTGAAAAAGAACAGACTGAAGCCAATAAAGACAGAATGGGTGTAAATATTGTTGACGGAGATTTATTGAAAGCAGAAAATGTAGATGTTATTGTTTCTCAAGTGAATTGTGTTTGCATCAAGGCGCATGGATTATCACGACAGAGAGCTGAAAAATTTCCATGGTGCGATATATATTCTACAGGTAGAGGAGAATGGACAATCAAAGAAGACAGGGGAATTCCAGGAACGATAAAAGTATTGAGGTCACCTACGCCCCTGCACCCAAATGTTGTATGCTTTTTAAGTCAATGGGAATATGGAACTGTGGACAAAGCTTGTCGGTATATCCTACCGTATGAAGATACCAACGAAAATAGACATCGTTGGTTTCGAAGATGTTTGCAGTACTAAAAGTTATTGAAGTATGTTCAGTATCAACCGCTATCAAGTTTGTAATTTTTAGATCAAATGTTTGAAGATGGAAAGCAGAGACTTGGAAAGATTACAGCTGTGTTTGAAGACAAAGAACCAGAACTGAAACGGATGAAGGTAGCTACAGAACCCAATTAAGTGGATATGAAGACAGACATTTAAGTGACGGAAGAACCAGCACTGAAGACATAAAACTTAAATTGACATTAAGGTAAAGACAGAAAATTAGAATGTTACTGTAATTTTGTTTGAATGAAATTAAAAATGAAAACGTATTGTCAGGGTTTGTTATTAGTATGCCCCAAAAGAATAAAGTAATAAACCACCGACCACCACGGACTATTATCCCGCCACCACCACCACCATAGCCTATTATTTCATCACCACCACCACCATAGACTATTATCTCACCACCAACATAACCACCACCACCACAAGAATAGCCCATCACCACCACCACCAACAGAAAAGCCCATCACCACCACCACAGACTATGATCCCAACACCGCCACCACCACATACTATTATCCCACCAACACCACCACCACCACCACCACCATCTAAATATCCTCACCACCACCACCACAACCATCACCAAGATACCTTTAAATCACCACCACCACAACCACCACCAACAGCAGCAGCAGACATACCCAAATAAATGACGAGAAGCAGCAGCAAAAAAAATATAGAGACAATGATGATTTTAGAAAAAAAAGAAAGTTTGAAAGCTAAAGGTTAGCTAATCATTATAAGTTATAACGTTAGCATCGTACAGATCATTTGGATCATTTTATCACTGGGTTTAGTATACATCATTAAGGTAAGGGTTATCATTTGGGTGAAGGTTTACATATTTCATTTCAGTTTAGAATTGGACAGTGACACATACATCAATTCATAAAATATATCAGTTGGGCTAGGGTTGGGTTATATACATGAAAGAGGTATTGTTGAAGATTACATTAAAGTTAGGGTTCGTTAAGGTCATAACATAGAATTATGGTTAGAGTACCAAAGTGTAGGACTTAGGGTTGAGGCTATGGTTAATGTAAGGGTTAGGAATACATACATTCTTTTGTGCAAGATGAAATACACTATTTGGGGTATGGTTATGATAATTCATATCAATTAGGTTATGTTTGGAATTATATTATCAGTATAATTTAGGGTAGTAAGGGAAGGGTTGGAGTTGTAGCGTAAGTATATTTGTAGTGTTAAAGTTGGTTTATGTAGGGTTGGTTGAGGAGTTGGTTGAATTAGGGTAAAAGCGAGAAGGTTTGGCCTAAGGTTAGAGTTGGGATTGGATTAGTTGAGATTGGTTCGTTATAAAATTAAGGGCTTTGGTTACACAATCAGTTTAATGGCTAAGTATGACTTAGATCACTTGGATTAGAATCACATATATCTTAAGGATTAATGATTGGATTATATTCATCATTTGGGTTAAGGTTAGGCAGGGGTAACGTTCATTATAAGGGTTTTTAGGTTTAGGATCGTTCCTGTTAGAATCATACATCCTAACGTTATGTTTAAAATATCATGCATCATTACGGTTGGATTTAAGATTCAGGGTTATGTCTGTGGATTGGGTTAGTAAGATAAGAGTAGGGGTCGGAATAAGGGCTAGGATCAAGGTTAACTAAGTGGCAAAATTGGTTTAGGGCTTAGATATATATAAGTGTTGGAGATTGTGCTAGTATGAGGGTTAAAGTTAAATTAGTGTTAGGTGAAGATTTAGAGTAAGTAAGGGTTAGTGAGGGTAGAGTTAATGTTGAAATGAGGTTAGGGTTAAGGTTATGGTTATAGCTTAGGAATAGATCAAGGGTTAGAGGTGAGGTTGTGTTAGTATTAAATTATTGTTAATACTTAGGTTAGGGTTGATTGAAAGATTAAGTATTGGTTAGTAATGTTAGATATCGTTATGTATTATGATTAGGGTTAGTAAAAAGGATGATTCGGAATTATTGTTGGGTTAGGATAAGGGCGTAGAGCTCGAATTCCAGGTAAAGGTGATTAAGGTAAGGTTAAATGTTAGTGACAGGGAAAGCTTAAGATTAAATTGTGGTAATTCTTAGGTTAGGGTTAAGGTTCGTTTAGTGCTAGTATAAGGTAACGGTTAGGACTTAGGGTTAAAATTACGTTAGTGTTATGTTGAGCATTAGAGTAAGCAAGGGTTAGTAAGAATAAGTAAGAGTTAGTGTTAGGGTTATGTTAAGATTATAAGAATAGGCTTAAAATTGGCTTACTACTAAGAAAAAGGTTGTGTTAAGGTTATGTTAAGCTTGACATAGGATAAGGGTAAGGCTAGGCTTAACATTGTCTTATAATTTAGGAATATATTGTGTTATTATTAGGTTAGATAGATTTAGGGTTAGGGTTTAGAATTAGAGTGTTTATTGGTAGAATTAGGTTTTGCTAGGACTAAGGGTTCGATTTAAGTAAGTATTAGGTTTTGGATTAGAGTAAGAAAGGGTCAGTAAGGGTTATGTTACGGTTGAAATGAGGTAAGGGTCAAGTTTAGGATTAGAAGTTGTGTAATTATTAGGTTATGGTTAGAATATAATGTTAGAGCTCGTGTCCAAGTAAAGGGCTCACTGTTTGTAAATGGGTGATTAGCTTAAAGCTTAGGGTTAAGAGTTAGTAAAAGGGTTAGGGTTAAAAAGTCAGTAAAAGGGTTAAGTTCGAGGTTGTTACAGAGCTTAAGAATAGTTTAGGATTCGACGCTGTGTTAGTATTAGGTTACGGCTAGATTATTATGATAGTGCTTATGTATAGGTTAAGGGCTAAGTGTTGGTGTCAGTGTGAATAACTTAAAGGTTAGAGTTAAAATACTAGTACAAAATGTAATAGGGTTAGGTTTCTGTAAGGTTAAGGTAAGAGTTATGGTGTAATGTAAGTGATAGGGTCTTAGGTTATCATTAAGGGTTTGAAGTCAGGTTAAGGGTGAAACTTAGCAAAGTTAGGGTAAGGTAATCGATATTTTGAATAAAAAAAACAGTATGACATTCAAAAATAGAAAAAAAAAGAAAAATAATTGTAATAGTTAGAAATAAATAACAGAATAACATTCAAATATAAAAATAAATGAATACAGAGTTGTCATAGCAACTTAGGTTAGGGTTAGTTGTCAGATAAAGGAAGTTGGTTATGAAATAATGTGGAAAAAAGGGAAAATTCTACGAATTAGATGAAAAATGGCGGGAAAGCTAAAAATAGCAGACGACACTATAGAATTATGGCGACAAAGGAGAAATACTTCTAAGGATTGGATGACAAATGGTGGGAAATCTAAAAATATCAGGCGACAGTATAGATATTAGGGAGGTAAGGGGAAATAACTCAAAGAATTTGATGAAAAGGGAAAATATTTATGAAATAAAATAGGAAACAATAATAAAAAACCAATAGCAGACGACATTATTATAGAAATTTTGTTAGCGAAGAGGAAATCACTTTGAGAATTGAATGAAAAAGGGAGATAATTATGTAATATAATAGGAAACAAAATGACAATAGCAGGAATTTGGCTTAAAAAAGGGAAATACCTCTAAGGATTGGATGAAAAGGAAAGATAATTATGAAATAAAGTAGAAAATAATAAAATAACACTTACAAAAGGTTACACAAGAGGACTTTAGTCTAAACTTTGGATGAGAAGGGAGAAATAACAAAGAACAATACTGAGAAAAAGGTGAAATGCTATTACAACAGATAAAAAAAGCGCAAGAGTTATGTCCTTTTGACGAACGCGACCGTGATAGAAGACACACACAGAGAAAAAACGCGGGAACTCACAAAAGTTATGTCCCTTTTACGAACGCGGACGTGATAGAAGACACCTACAGAAATACATTGTTAACTGCTGACTGACAACGCCTGGATATTAGTCTAGAAATTGGATGAAAAAGGACGAAATTACAGAGAATACCATTGAAAAAAGCGAATTATACTATAAAAAGGGGAATAATGAAAGAACATTCCCAACTTCCGGTCTACAACAGGGGCATGCATGCCTTATGGACTAAGGTCATACAACACCCCTGCGGTGTCTTGCACTCTTTCAACACGTCATTTCCTAACAACATGCCCGAATAGGGCTTCAAACAGGGCCACTTCCGGTTAAAATGACTACTAACAGTAGATAAATACCAACTTCAAGTTGCGCATGCGCGCTCTAATACCTTCCCACAACACCCCTGCGGGGTCACGTGTTGTTCCAACACGTCATTTCCGGTCAATAGGTCCATATAGGACTTCAAAAAGGGCTTCTTCCGGTTGCGCATGCGCAACAACAACAATAACACTTCTACATCCGGTCATCTTACTTCGGTCACGTGACTTCCGGTCTACGTCACTTCCGGTGATCCACCGCATCCACCACGTCAAATAATAAACTGTGTTCATATACTACTCATGTCTTTTGTCTTCCGTCTCATAGTGTTATCGTTCTTGTCGTGTTTCCATATTTTGATTTTTGTCATCTACTTGTTCTTTGTTCCTTCTGTATTTTACTGCAGATGTTTTAAAATTCGTATAATTTGCATAAAATTCCCTCAAATGCAAAATTATCGATAACAACTTTTATATGGGGAGATGGTCAAATTTTTAAAAAAAGACGTTCTAACGATCGTTGAAAAAAGTTACAAGGAGAAAATCAAAGCACCTCCGTGTAAATGTCCATAAACATTATACTGACCGAAACGTTTATTTCCGAATAAATACATAAAACACATAAATGAAAAATTTTCGCAACATATTAGTTCAACTATATTTTCTGGCTTTCTTGTTAGTGAGTGTTCTATTCTCCATTCTTATTATCTCTTCGATGCTTAGAAGTAGGAAGGTCTAGCAGTTATTTGAGCTAGTTCTATTAGTGTCAATACAATTGTTTCAGAAAAAATCTACCAAATAAAGTTTATTTACAAGACTTAAAAGAAAAAGTTAATAAAGCAAAAATATTTGAATCAGGATTAAAACATCGACGATATTTTAAGAAATTGTATATATTAAAATTTTTTGCATTACAAATTATTTAGCTTTAATATCCGGGGGGGGGGGGGGGGGNGGGGTGGGGGGTTCGGATACTGGTCTCTAACCCCGACCCCTTCGTATACTACTTTAACATGAATGTACGACTTCTAATGTAAATTTGCAACCCCATTGTAGAGCTGATGCCAATATTATGCACCCTTTTGAATGTCAAATTTTCGAAATTCATGACATAAGCATTAAAAAAGGTGGTTAATGTAGATTTTCCAAAATGATATTACAATTCAGTATTATCTGTCAATTAGCACGAATGCAAAAGACTACATACAGAGATTCCTAATTATCTATCAGATTAGCTGTAAAATGAAAGATCCCTGATGTAATCCAATAAAGATGCTGGCCTGTCATGATTAAGATCCAAGTAAAACCCCAATGATAGAATGTTCTTTGTTGATTATAACCCCATTAAGACTGGATTTAATAGACCCCTTCAAAGGAAAAGTTCAAATGACATACCCCTTCTGAAAACAAGCACCCCGTTTGTCAGAACCTCCCCACCACCCAACATATAGTGAGTGACCCCCCCCCCGGGCTTTTATATCACGACTGGAAGATAAATATATTTAATATGATTTTAAAAACACGGAATTTAAGGAACAATAACTCCAAATTATGATGAACCAATCTAACTGATCTAACGTACATAATTCGACCTAAGCAACGGATCCAACTAAAAAGGCATCTAGTAGATATAAAGGAGATATATGTACAAAATGAAAATTGAGTGATATTCAACTTGAACTCCAGTTATTATTGAAATACACAAAATCTCAATTAACTAAGGAAACAAATATTTTAAAAGGACGGCAATGTATGGTCCCCTTACGTCCATTTCGTCATAATAGAGATATTTCACATTTCGACGAAAGAGAACGTAAACGTATGGGGACTAGTTATTGCTCAAAATTTTAAAAAGCAATAATGAATTTTAAAATGTAAACACTTCGAACTTTAATCCTGTGATTCAGTAACTGAATACTCATTTAGGCCAAGCAGTTGAAAAAACTTCATTCTGAACCATATTTCCTTCGTAAATCGCTACGTCTCGTTTCGTCGCTTTCGTATGTACAGAGACGAACGAAAGACAATCGAGTTGTCCTTCTTAAATTTAAAAAAGGTAAGTCATACGTTTTGTAAAGTAACAGTCCGATACCACAGTCCAAAGTCCAAGAAATGAAGTTTAACTGGTGATGTTACATATAGTACTTCAGTCATATGACAACTTAACATTCATTATATCTATTAAATACTTTATACATTGCACAATGGATGGGGGGGGTGGGTCTCCATAAATAAGAGATAAGGATTTCTCTCATTTCATTGTCTCAGGTCTATAAGATATTTTAAATACCTTTCTAATTCAATTCTAATTTTGTCAGTTTGATGATCAAATCAGTTCATGTTGAGACTTCTACTTTAACCGTAGACCGTTTATTTATATTGAACTTTCAATCAGTAAATGCATTTTCTCCAGATTGTTACAGTGTTTGGCATTTCCATTTCAAATTTGACGGCATTAAGTTAGATATAATTAGAATTATATGGTATTATATGGATCTTATGTTATGCTTTTTATTGTTGAAACCTGCTCGCTGATGTTTCATATATCTTTTTTCTTGTTTTTGTTTTTTGTTTTTGGTTTTGTTTTTTGTTGGTTTTTTGTTTGTTTGTTTGTTTGTTTGTTTATTTGTTTTTTGTTTTTGTTTGTTTTTGTTTGTTTTTTGTTTTTTATTTTGTTTTTGTTTGTTTATTGTTTTTGTTTTTTTTTGGGGGGGATCCCTGCGTTAAAGCTACAGTTGTAAGCATATGGTTTACTCGTTCTATAATATATTCCGCATCTTGGAAAGACGAACTGATTTCTGGCTTTTCGGACTTCCATTCTTACATTCATTTCTCTCTCAGTTCATGATTTTTTTATAATACATGACATTGAAAGCAATATATGGTATACTGATGGGTTTTTTGTCTGTTTGTTGGTTTGTTTGTTTTTAGCATGGGAAAGACGGTGACACATTTTATGAAAAAGCGTAGATTTCAAATTCGACACGTGTATGAAAAAAGTATAACTTCGAATTCATGTTATCGTTAAAGCGAATCTTTATTCGATTGCGTGAGACATGCAATGTTGTCAAAGCATGTAACAGAATTGCATGCATGTTAGCATGCTATTTCTTATTTCGAAGTTTTTTAAATAATGTTTAATCCTTATAATTCCAATTTAGTTAAAATTTAAAACTATGTGATCAATGTAAGAGATGTCTAAATATTTGCTTCACTGCGCATTGTATCTTTTTAAAAAAAATGCCTCATTTGATCAACTGAATGAATTGTCATTGATCTAATAGTTTCCTCATAACTTAGGTATTAAGTTATTCCTTACAATCAGAAAAGTCGGTGGAAATTTATAGGGATGTGTTGATTGAATTGATCATTTTAGGGTTAAAAGACAATATCTCCAGACTACTAGTATTATTTAGAATTAATTGATTGGTACAAATTTATATTAATTTTGTAGAACAATAAAATTAATGTTAGAAAACAAAAACAAAACAAATGCTAAAACGAATTCTGCCAAAAAAAAAAAAAAAAAAAAAA
>MJUU01009405.1:200557-219184 GCA_002080025.1 Modiolus philippinarum
GGGGGGGATTGTCAGGGGGCAATTGTCCAGTTGGCAGTTGTCCGGGGGACAGTTGTCCTGCTCCCTTTGTTGATAATTTATATTTTTTGTGTATAATTATCTACGACTTATGAACTTCAACATCCTTAATAATAGGGGAAAGTCGTTAAAGGGCTATTTCGAGATTTTGTTTATTTACCAGGTCGGCGAATCTACTATAAATCTCCATCTGTAGATAGTAAGGAATTTTACAGCACTTTTTAGTAAATTCGTAACCAAACGAGGTAAATGTATGAAAATCTACACGGAGGAATAAGAGTATCGATTTGGTATACTTTTGTTTTTAATTGCTGCGTCGTTGTGGAGAAGTGCTAAAAATAAAATGGAATGTTCCAAGTTAATTGTAAATTCGATACTTGTTTGGATTAAAACGACGTCCTAAGAATTGATATTACTTTATTGCAGTTGTGTGTCAATATTGATTTCGAGTGCATTTGCAGTCAAATTATTTCACCATCCTGCGTTGAAAGAAGATCCTATATAGTTTATTATGCCGAATAATATTTTGATATCTTCAGTCTGTTTGGTCTGTTCTGTCGACTTTTTGATATCTAAAACTCTATTTAAATTCAAAATGTGGATGAACCTTAAATGAATCAATTAAGATATAATCTCTTGAAGTTTCCATTGGGATTCTAGTGGTAATATTTTGTACAATTATTTCCTTATGATTTCTTCAATAGTTACTACTTAATAAATTTTGATGAAACTTTAAAGATAAATTATAATAGTATTTTGCAAGTTTGAATCCGTATTTTTTTTTATTTTGAAATGAAACATTTTTGCTTCATATATAAAAAAATGATTTTAGCAACCAGGCGCGGATCCAGGCAATACGAAAGGGGGAAATCCAATTGGAAATTAAAGGATATTTCGTAGAAGGGAGCGAGGCGCAAACAATTTTGGGGTATTTCTTAATATAACATCAGGATATTCATAAAAAAAAATACACGATTGTCCAGAAAAAAATGCAGGTTCCAACCCCCAGCCCCTGGATCTGCCATTGACAACCTATTTTTTCAAACTACATTCTGTTGAATTCATCCCGTGATTTTAACTATACAATAACTTCCGATTCTATTTTTACAGACTATTCATGGAATGGTGTCATTTTATACTTTATTTTTAACAAATATTTTATCTGTATTTGCACGATGAAATACGACCTTGAAATAAATTTAATTATGACATACAAAGATGTAATGCAAGTGTTTAGAAAATAAAAAAAAACATAATTATTTTTTATCCAATACCTGGATTTCAACTAAGCCCATCACATTTACAATGCTATCGAGTGTCAAAAGGTGGCTTATACAAACATTCAAATAATATATAATAAATTAAAGTACAAAAAAATGTCACAACAAAATATGTATGTTTTAATGATGTATTTTTATTATTCTCTCCTGGGAATGAACAAGACATTAATCAAAAATCATATATTTTCTGTTCAGCAAGCATTTAACATAGCTTTGAAATATTCAACTAAAATATCAAAATTTGTATTTAACTTGTTTGTAGCTTTAAGATCAAAGATAAAATCCATGGGAAAACAAACACTTATGCAATTCCCAATTTTCGTAAGCCGGGACCATTGCAGTAATTTAGTTATTTTTGTAGGAGTTATCTCCCTTCCCGTACGGTATCACAACAAAGGTATAACAGAGGCATATGAAGAATGCCTGACCAAAAAGCAAAGAACGAAATTGAGATGGTTAAAAAAAGAACTCAGAAAAATTAAACATGAGATCATTTTGTGCCCTCAGCGAATTTTATTAAGATTTCTTTAATTTGACTAACATATTAGTCGTATTTATTCCATACTAGCTATGTTGTAAGAAGCAAAGGGGAATTACTTCAGAATCAAAGACACCGTCCTACAAAAACCTGACCCGGAGTTGATCCCGGCTTACGGAAAGACGGAATATACCAAAATAATAAATTTATCAATAGATGTAATCCAGTTTCATGGTCTGCACTCCCTAATTTGTCATTTTGTAAGAGTCATCTTTCTTGGATATGGACAAACAAAAATCTCCAGATTTTCAAATTGAGTGCTTTATTCACACAGAAAGATAAAATAAACTGTAAGTGATTTTTTTATAGATCAATGAATCTCAGAAATCATCTGAAATTAAAAAAAAATTCTGCCATACTATCATTAATTTTACTGAAGAACCATTGAGTCAGTTGCCTGTCACTGACATAAAAATATTTCCGTACTGAGAATCAAATGTTGACGACTTTGATTTTCTCAGAAATAATTCAGTTTTAAAGAAATTTACATTAGAAAATTAATGTTTTCCTTAGTGTTCAGTACAACTAGGAATGGGGAACCAGTAAATGCCCATACAGAGATCAGTTTAAAAGCCCAAATAAGGGAGTGTAGACCATAAACCTTGATATGGTCTATTCAATAACCCGCAGCAACAAGGGTTATATTCATTTCCTGCAGAAGATACTTCTGAGAGGTCTCGGGCATTTTCGCGCATACAACCCACAAAACTGAAAAAAAAACTAGTCAAAGGTAAAGTTAAATAAGGCTTGTGCAGGTCGTGCAACAAATAAATTTGTCACAAAAAAGTCTATTTTGATACGGCATATGAAAACATTGTAATAATGATGACGATCCTAAATATTTGAGGTGACAATTTACAACATTGGGTGAACAGAGGCTTGTAAAAAAAGTTCTTGAGATCACTCTGCTTATCATGTCTCAAATTCCTTTACCTATATATTAAGATCATGACAATGTCAAATTAATTTAAAAATTCAGACGCTAGATATCTAAATATGGGAACAATAGTAGAACTAAAGAGTCGAAGTCAGATTTACAGGATTAACTAATTAAGTAGACGGTAACCAACATGCCTTTCTGATTCGTTTTGTTAAAATGACAATTATTTGTACAATAATATCCCTTTTGGTATGTTTTTTTTCTATTTTTTAATATCAAATATGCCCACCCCTACCTCTATGTCCCTTTTGTTATATTTTCGGGTAAATTTACAGCAAATTCAGTATTTTTGGGTATAGCTATAATATCGAAAAGAGAAAATGCGTCTGTTTGTTTACGTTTAAGGTTAAATAAGAGAGTTGCAGTATGGCGAACAGCGAGATAATATCAAATTAGAAAAATGTCCGTTACCCTGATGTGGTTAAATTATATCAGTTTCATTCTTCAGGGCATCGACATAACATCGAATGATTGAAATATTCCATTTTTTTTTTAAATTGCAGCAACTTTCAGACATAATATCGAATGGAGAAAATGTTCGCTTTCTTATATGTTTTTGATTAAATTAAGGCAAGTTTCAGTTATGCGAGTTTCAATATAAAATTGTGAAAATGGGCCTTTCCTTTCTATTTTAGGGTTAATTACATCAAATTGAATATAGCAGGCATTGATATAATATCGAATGGAGAAAATGTGCATTTTCTTATAAATAAATGCTTTGTTTTAATTACAGCAAGTTTCAGTATTTCGGGCATAGATATAATATGGAATGGAGAGAATTAGTCTTTTCTTATATGTTTTTGGTTTTTACAGTGAGATATAGCATTGGGGTCATCAATATAGCATCGAATAGAAACATGTACCTTTTCTTAGATGTTTTACTAAAATTGGGAAATTGGGTAAACTGGTCCTTTGCATATATCTTTATGGTTAAATACAGCGAGTTTATCGATATGATATCGAATTGAGAAAATGTGTCGGTTCTTATATGTTTTGGCTAAATTCAAGCAAGCTTCAGTGTTACAGCAATTAATAAAATAACAATTGGAAAAAATGTGCCTTTCGTAGATGTTTTTGTTAAATTACAACAAGTTACAGAATTGCAAGCATCAATATAATATCGAATAGAATTATATTTTCCTATTCTTATATGTTTTTGCTTGGCTTGCAGCACATTTCATTACTACATTTATTATTATTTATTTTTTACGTGTATTGTTTGCGTTTTTATGTCACCCCAGACGTAGACAGGGTTACATGTTGTTATTCTACGTTTCGTCTGATTATTATACTTATTATTCTTACATATAACTTTATGTCCGAGCAATTATTTTGAAATGGCTGTGTGAAATGATTTCAAGATTTGCGCAAAGTTGGACCACCATCTGAAGTTATATGTAGTGTTTTCAAAAAGCCACCATTTCCAAGATGGCTGCCAATTTACGTCGAAAAATTGGGGATTCTTTGTCTCAGGAACTGTTTAGGTCATATTTAGCATAAATGTTCAGTAAGATGAGTGGAAGGAATCTATGCAACAAAAATTTTCAAAATGGCTGACGTTTCCAAGTTTATGGCCTTAATACTTAAAAAATTCGACTTTGTCCATTTTCAACGAAAGTTGGTTTCTCGGTAGATTTTGGGGCTGCGAATAAGGTGGAATCATCGAATGGAGAGTCTGGGGTGAAATCGGCTATTATTCGCAATTGCAAATTTAATTCTTATGATTATTCTTCCACATATTTTTGTCCGAGCGATTTTTTTGAAATTGGCGCTATGAAATGTTTTGAACCTTTGCATGAAGTTGAACCTCCATCCAAAATTTTATATTCGGCGTTTGAAATTTTTAAAATGACCACTTTTTCCGTGATGTCCGCTGAAATACGTCAAAATTTCAACAAGGTCGGATTTCAACGAAAATTGATTTCTAGGTAGATTTTGAGACGACTGAAAATGATGTGGCATCATTGAATTGGTGTCACATCGGCTATTGCTTGCATGTGAAAATCGAGTTTAATAATTTCATTGTTCATAAAATGACAGTTATTTTTAGTTTTGTTATTTTTGAATACAGAAAAATGACCCTATTTTGTATGGTTATGGCAAAAGTGAAGAAAATTTCAGATTTTCGGACAGCGATGCTATACATATATTCTACTCAACAAAAAGAAGCGATACACAGTTAATTGTGTAAACATTTTTTTTATTTCGCAATTTGAAATTTTTATTTTAGTGTATTTATGTATTCAACTCCAAAACGCATTTGTTAATTCAATTTTTAAATCAGTTCTAAAACGGATACCGTGAAAATCTTTATAGTTTTGTGGGAACCAATATTATGTTTTCAAGCACAGAAATACTGACGTTTGAAATCCACAAGCACGTGATATAATTGATTATGTTGGAATATAGAAATGGGTGTAAAAAACAGGTGTTTTAATATTGCTTTTTTATGAGCAAAGAGGAAAAAATGTGATATGCCTTTGGAACATGCAAGCAACGGTTTAACAGAGTATAACACATACCTCTATCGAAGCTCAATGTCAGTCTTTTTGAAAATATTACGTAGGTAAAGATATATTTTGTTTCCCTAATATTTATCATTTGTTTTAGTCGTTTCTGGCCCGAAAACCGATTGTATAAGGAAACTTGCAATATCTAAATTTAAGGACTTTTTTTTTGGGGGGGTGAAAACTAAGGAGTATCTTCCTCTTGCATGGCTTTATCCTTATCTGATTTTGGTTCATATTTCGATCGTTTTTGGTATTTTGTTCTCTATCAGTTTTTTTTAAACATTTCGGTTTATTGATTTCCAAATGTTTTAATTTTATCTGCACTAAAGAGACATAAGTTTTCAAAATGGTAATATCATTGAATATACAGAAAATAAAATTTACAGTAAATTCGGTATTTTGTTTCTTGTATTAAGAAATAAAAATATCACTTTAAAATCAGATCTAAAATTACTAATATGAAGCGGAAGCTAATGTAATCAATAATGGACAGTCAATCTTTGTTTCAGAAATGGACTCCGCTACACCTTGTAGCAATGTGGACTGAAGACGTTGTTTTGCCCTCTAAACTAGAGGAGAGTGTCACTAAAGACCGCAAGGTATAGTTCTAAATTAGATTCTGTATCATGTGTCTATACTGAAAGCTAGATTTGTGTCAATATTATATTTGTTTCTAACAAAACCAAAACTTAAATAATAAGTATATAAGTAATAATAATAATAATTAATTATAATGATAATTCTCTAAATTTTATTATAGATATATTGACTTATTAAGAAAATCTGGTTCTACATGCAGAGCTCTTATACATCAGGGCATTTCACATCCAAACTTCTATGGCAATATCATTTACAAAGCGCATAAATTAAAAAAAAATGTCCTTCAAAACTTATTAATCCGTTGAACAAACTTATTCATAAAGGATATAAATACAGCATTGTTGTTCAACCGTTACTTCTGTTTTTTGTTGGCAAAAATATTGATCATCTCCTAAATGCTTTACACCGTAACTAAATTTAAACAATTTTTACATATTGGCAGTATTTGGCATTGCACAATATCATGTTCTTCTTTCATAATTGACGACGTTGTTATAACAAATCTATTTAGAAGTATTTCAATTGAAGTTTCATATGTAAGAAGGTTTGATATCATAGTCAATGGAAATTATGTCCTTAGCTAGCTGTCAGTAACTGCGAGCATTTGTCCGGACAGTACCTGTGTGTATTGTCTTCATGTTTTATGTACTTCATTGTAAGGGTACTTGTCTTGATAAGTTGGACTTTTTTCTAGTTTGATTTTTACTGTGAGTCTTTTTGTGTATTTATTTTTTAGCCATTCACAAGACATAGGGGGAGGGTTTGGATCCAAGAAAACGAGTTTAACCCCATCGCAATTTTTGCGCCTGTCCTAAGTCAGGAATATGTTGGTGATTGACTTGTCCGTGTCTTCTTATAAAATTTTGGTTTCTTGATATTTGAGTTATTGGATGTGGTTTGTGTCCATTGATTTATCCACTTTTTTTACCCTTTTGGGCCATTTAGGGCTTGCTATATGGTGTGAGGTTCCTCACTGGGTTGAAGACCGTACGGTGACCCCTAGATGCTTTGTTTTGGGTCTTTTAACCTGGATATTGGATGTTGTCTCCTTTACATTTACCCCATTTCCTTTCTTTTTTATATGTACAATATTCAACTTTTTTTTGTTATCCATCAATTCTATTGGTAGTTGTTCGTTCTTAGCAATATTTCGTTAGCCCCAACTACCCCATTACAATAGGCGTTATTATTATACCTCAGTATGTATTTTCTATATAAATTGATTATTTGATAAATTTACTATTTTCACACCTCCGCTTCGCGTCGGGAAATAGTTGTGTCTCGGGAACCATTAACTTGATATTGTTCTCATAGCCAGTAAATAGGTGTATAATGTCCGAAAACCCGTAGTTTGCCGATCCAATAATCAACACCTTGTGAGCAAGGATTTTGCCTATCCGGAATAAACCTGCTCTGACATATCTTTACCGACTATTTGACAGAATTGTGACATACATTTTTTTTAATTTCTTTGTTGTATTGTTAAAGTTCCTATTTTAACACTTTTGTCATTCAACATTCAGCATAAAATATCAATATGGCCCTTTAATGAAGGTGCTATGGAAATTCACACACCTGGTGAAAAATTTGCTATCCTCTACTTCCTGTTTCTTGATATTTTTTTTATCTCGTACGTTAACTGGAATACACTACCCTGACTTAGATAAATGATCCCCATGGCAATAATTGGCTATGCCCTGGCCCACTAATGATAACGTGCGAGATTTTATCTATAATTTACGTTTTCTTCCAGATATCACACTGGTTTTCTTTTGGTAACGATTGGCGGCAATTGTAAGAATACTTTGCCAGTTAATTTTGTTTTTATTTACGACCCAGCTTTTATCCGACAAATAAAAAGATGGTTTAGTGCTCTCCGACATCAAGTGACGAATTCTGATTGAATAGGCGGTAGCAGATGTCATGTTACTTAAGGTTTAAGCAATGCCCATTATTGAATACGGCATGATTTTGTTATCGCGATGTCTCGGAAACGATCAAAAATTTATGAAAACATTGTGTTGCAGTGTTGCAAAAATACTCCTCTCTCTAAGATCTTCATTCGTGGTTGGTCCAAAAAAATTTTCGTTCGCTATTTTGAAAATGGCCGCCTTTCGAAATTTTGCTATCGCGATATCTCGGAAACGATAAAAAATTTATGAAAACATGGAGTTGCAAAATTACATCTCTCTTTAAGATCATCATTCGTCGTTGGTCAAAAAAATTTTCGTCGGCCATTTTGAAAATGGCCGCCATTCGTAATTTTTTAACCCCGATATCTCGGAAACGATAAGAAAATTGATGAAAACATACTCCTCTCATTTAGATCTATGGTTGGTCAAAAATTTTGCTTACGTAACTTTTTTGACCAAAGTAGAAAACAAAAACAAACTCAAACTTGTAATTGTGGTGAAAACTGATGAAAAGCCTTACAATTGTTCTCTGAAAAATTGATATCTTAATTTTGTTTTTGTTTTTGTTTTTTTTTTGTTTTTGTTTTTGTTTTTTGTTTTTTGTTTTGTTTATTTTGAATGGGAGACCTAAAATGTTATGATTGCAGCAATATTATGCATTACCTGGATTATAAGGGGAATCCCTCCCATTTTCATTGTGATTAGTATTATTAATTGGGTTGTTATTGATAGTGGAGCTTTCTGCCATGGAAACCAAACCAGAACACTGAATCTTTGAAAAAGGGATTATTTTGCTACATATTTTTCTTCACAATTTCAGAAATATGTATTTAAATAGATTATAAGGGAATACCTGCCATTTTTTTCAAAGGGGAATTTGGATTTTTTTTTATTTCAGCAATATGTATTACCTGGATTATAAGGGGAACCTCTGCCCAATTTTTTCTTGAATGGTGGCCTGAAATTGGTTTTAATTCATAGTGATAGTGGAGCTTTTGCTTGCCATGGAAATAAAACTAGAAAACTGAAATTTTGAGAAAAAAGTATTCTGCTACATATTTTTTTATGATATGAGCAATATTTAAGAAATAGATTTTACGGAGAACTCCTTCTCATTTTTTTAAAAGGAACTTGGAATGTTTTGACTTCTGCTATTATTAATATGCACCGATGAGTTCCCTGTGGTTGTTTAAACGTCGTGTTTGTCTTCTATTCGTCTTTTTGTCGGGCAACGGTTGATAGCAATTGTAAAAATACTTTGCCAGTTGATTTTATGTTTGTTGACGATCCCGCATCCATGACATGATAAACATGGATGTAGCGTTGCTCGACATCCAGTGATGAATTCCGCTCAAACCGGTGCTAGGGGCCGTCTTGAACTTACTATGACGTATGAGCATAGCTCATTGCTGACGGCCTCATAGTGACTTCAAGATGAAGAACAATAAAAGCGTTATTCCATTGCTTGTTTTCCCACGTATTTGTAGAGATTTTGTCTCATTTGCTTTTACTCCATACCTCTTCATTGCTTATCACCTAGATTACTACCAAAGCCCAAGTCAAGCATCCAGCGAAAGTTCTTTTATAAGTCTCCGATTGAAATAAAAGAATTCTGTCCTAATATACAACTATCTCCATATCAGATGGTGTACTTATGAAAATAACAAATATTTGCGACTCGGCTTTCGCCCCTTTTGTGCGTTTTCAATTTTTTTAATATTCATTTCCACATCTAACCTGTATTTACAACTGTATTCTATTTCTCTCATAGTCTTGGCAGAGCATCAGCATTTTCAATCTCTGTCGATGGCTGGTGACTCTTTTTTCTGTCTAGTTAGTCATCATCGATCTTTAAAGATGAAAATATGTCTCTGAGTAAACGAGCACCTGAAGTAGTAGAGTTATATAAAAGACAAAATATTAGTTAACTAATTCGATACAATTTTGCTAATTATTATAAAATAGTATTTAGGCAGTTTTTTACTATGATAAATAATTTTTGATGAACAAAAGATACATAATAGTGTATGAAATTGATCCCCATGTACATGTGACTTTTGTACATGCTAATGCAATTGCCTTGAACGTGTTAGCACGTACGAGCTATGCGCCAATAACTGGAAGCGTTATCTTTTGATGGTCTTTTTATTCAGAAATATAAAAAAAAAATATATGCAGAATAACAATATATCAAGATCGCAGTTAATTTTCGTCTCTTCACATATGGCCAATTCGATAAATTATGTCATAATTACAGGTCATTAGCTTCTTCAATCTCTTCTGATCTTTACTCTGTCAGGGCTAAAATTTAATAGCATGTTTTCAAGTCCAGCTTATTTGATTCAATCATGAATTCCTTCATCGTTCCAACTATCAACTGTAATTAAATCTTTAGGCATGCCTTTTATGATTATCGGCTGTTGCAAATTTGCATCGATCCACTTTGTCCTGTTTTTTGGTTGTTTTATGGCTTTATTTTTTTTACAAGATCATGCGAATCAGAATACATTAGAATACATTTTAATACGTACCGTTTGTTGTATTATTTGGTAGCATTTTCGTATTCCATACAATATTTCTTCAACAATGTGTTGTAGTAATTGAACTCATTAATGGGCATTTCTTTCATTCTTAATTCAGCTTCATTCAAAAATAGTATAGTTCCTGAAACAGATGTCACTAAGATATCTTGCAGTAAATTCCCAGTTTCCCTGAATTGATGCCCTGTTGAAGTCAAACATAGTTCCGGTTTTTGCTAAATTACCAAGCGAAGTGTCTGCTACTTTAAAAGCAGAAATGTTCGTCGGGGATTAAATTTCGTTTATTTCGTGGGTAAGAGAAATCAACGAAATTGAATCCCCACGAATTTAATTCTGTCTATAGAAATTACCATATATTATGGGAATCCCACGAAAATTTGTCTACATGAAACAGTTCTTAATATAAAATCAACAAAATTTTATCCTCACGAAAATAAATGATTATAAAGTACATATTTTTCCTCCATTCTTTATTAGTTCACTATTGATAATTTGTCAAAGCACCACTTTTTGATCGAGTGGTCAAAATTCAACCTTTCAACCTCCGAAATTGTCTGCACATTGCTAGAAATTAAGGAAAATGTCTCGGTCATTACATTCTGAGTTCGAATTTCGCAAAGAATTTGTTTAGAGTTGCAATTTATTTTAGAAAATGCAATATTTTACCTTTTGGGTCCAAATTACCGATTTTTGAGAATTTTATTTCTTAACATAAAAAAAATGAAATTCTCAAAGAATTTGCTTGACTCATTCCGGAAGAAGAAGACGAAATTTCAAAATCGATTCAACGTCGTTCAGAGATGTGAAAGTAAAAATGAGTTCTGTTAATGGAAAAACAAGGAATTTGAAGAAACATCACACGGAATGTTTTAAAACCCTAGCTTTCATTGATCAAATGAAATCTAGCTCCAAACAATTGAAGTGGGAAAAAATACTCTCGGTGAAGCTTGCTAGTGGGCACTTTAGAATACCAACCAAATTCGAGCAAAAAACCGTTGGTGTTCATTCCATGTCGTTTATTTTGGATAGTGTAGTTAAAAAAACAGTAACTTTAAAAATAATTGTATTACACAGTCTTTAAAAAATATTTTACATGAAAAAATGATAAAAATAAAAAGAAAGTACTTGTTGCATTTCACTGCCACTGACAGAATAATACAGAGTCAAACTTCCATAAATCTTATATTGTCTCGCGGATATGAACTGCCTAAAGTTGTATGTTTTTATTAAATTTTTTTGTTGACAAATGATTCCAAGAAGAGCAAGACAAATATTGGAAAATCTTTCACTGTAAAGTCGTTAAGTGACTGCAGGATATATACTTTTAGGTTTTAATATGGAATGTCCTTAATATGTTTAAAATTTTAGATTTGTGTCATCTTGGTGATCTTGTCCGTCTCTTTCTAGCATTTCCAAACAAAATTTATATTGTTGCCAAGTTTTGTAAGCAAGGAAGAGATCGTCTCAAAACAGGAAACCAGCCGGCTCTCCATATTTATCTTAATGTGAATAAAAAGCTCCCTTTTAAAAAAGAGGCCACTTCAGCACACACTTGTAAATTGTGAACATGTCAGGATATCAAAACACTATATTCTTTAATAATGATATGTCCTTTATATGCATTAACGTTTTCAGACTTTGAAATGTCACATATGTTTGTTCATCGAAATGTATTCTGTTTATTATTTGAATGTTCGTCCAAAATTAGGGTAAATTTTCAAAACACAATGTGAATGTCGCTTGCCGTCAGTAACAGAAATTGCAATGTTGACTTCATGAATTTTGCCTTCTTTCCGTTCGTCCAGAGTTTTTTTGAAAATTTTGTTGAAAAATTTTGAAGTTCACAGCTATACTTTAAACAATTATTTCAGTTAGGGAGTCATTTGTTCTAGTTTAAGACATACCTTATGCGTTCCTGGTTTTATGATATTGTCCTATCTGAGAATTGCAACATGACATTTGTCCTACGTTTGATGTGCACTCTTGTATTACTAAAAATAGTTAGTCCAACTACACGTCCAAATAACAGTTATATGTGTTTACAATTATTAACATGAATATAATGCTCATGTGTATTGTTTCTTCTTTGTGTCCTTCTACAAAAAGATGAACTTGGCAAATTATGTAGTAATGCTTTTAAACTGCATTTGTTTCTTCCAAGATAGCATGGGCTCATCGTGCCTTCATCTGAAAACTGTTGGCATGGTTGGCAACTAGTTGGCATAGGCATGCCAACATCTAGCTATCGTCGGGCCAACATACCCACGGCAACTGTTAGCTGCATTACGTCTGGCCAATGTTGGTATGAAAACTGTCGACCAACGAGCAGATTGGACCAGATCTGGCCATTTTTGGGTCAAATGATGATCGCCAACGGATGTCCAGCATCATCTGTCCAATATCGGCGACCATGTTAGATTAAAACTATTTGAATAATAAATGATACTTGGCGATAGATAGTCAGCATGGTATGATAGTGGTAATACAAATTTGAAACAATTAAAATGTTTAAAATTTTGTGTATTAAAAAATTAACAAATTTAATACATATTAAACGTCCCAATCTCAAGTTATTAAAGGCATATCGTTGTATACATTTGTCTTTTGTTTTTTTTAATTTGTGTCTTTTTTTCGCGTTGAGTTTCTTGGTACATTGTGGCCTGTGACTGGTTTTTTTCATTATTATATTTGCCATTGAAGGTGTTTTTTGTTATCCTTTTTTATTATATGTTCAATATGACTCAAACATGAGGTGATAACGTTTTTCGCCTTAAAACACTATCCAAATGTTTGTAATTTAGGTCATCTAGGTCATTCAGACTACAGATGTGCATTTACAAAAATGAGTTATTATATGTATTTCTTGTGAAGAATTTAATTCTTTTCTTTTAATTGATATCTTAAAAAAAAGAATAAAGAATAATAGTTTGTTGTTCAAACTTTTTAATAAAAATTCTCCTATTATTGAGGTAGCATTTTATTCATCATATTAATCGTATGTGAAAAAACTGGTTATACCTTTTTCAATTATCATAATGTCAGATCTGTATTTTCATCATTTTTTTTCTTGAACTTTTTTCTAATAAACACTGTTAATTTGGGTCTTGTTTCTGTTCAGCCGTAGTGTGGGGCGACATAGAGGGATCACTTTAGTCGTCTTGCGTCGTCGTTTGCGTTGTTGTTGTCGTTGTCCATCCCACTTTTCCGTAACGCTTTTCTCAGCAACTACAAATCGCGGTCACTTGGAATTTTGTATTTGACTTCAGTATGGAATTCCTTATTGCGCTTATTGAATTAAGGTCTGTCGAACATCTACTTCCTGTTAGGCGACTTGGAATATTTTTCCAGATACTGTCAATAGTAACAAATTTTCGTAACATTTTTCTCAGCAATTACAAATCACAACCACTTGAATTTGTGTATGTGACTTCAGTATGGGGTCTCATATTGCACTTATCGAATTCAGGTCTTTCTGACATTTACTTCCTGTTTACCCACTTGGAGTATATCAACAAATACTATCAATGATAAAAATTTTCTTAACAGTTTTCTCAGCAACTGTAAATCACAGCCACTTGAAATTTTGTATGTAACTTTATGAGGTTCTATATTGTGCTTATCTAATTCAGGTCTGTCTGACATGTACTTCTTGTTTACGGACTTGGAATATTTTCAACAAAAATGGTCAATGGTACAATTTTTCGAAACACTTTTTTCAGTTTATTCAATTGGAAAATCTTGAACTCCTTAAAAAACTGTAAGTTATATTCCAACCAAACTTGCAAGACACGTTGTTCACCTTATCTTATTGTGCACCTGATATTTAAAATCAATTTTACATATTTTAGAGGGTCACTGAGCAAAAATAGCTCAAATGTGGTTTGTTTATCTGCAAGACCTTCAAAATTATGATTCATATTGTAAACAGTTTTACAGGATATGTTTTTTTTCTCCTGATCCAGACATACACCTAATACTTAGAATTTTGATTTTACAGATTGTAGAGGTTAACTGAGCCAAAAATGGCACTTTTAAAGTGCAGTTGACACAAGTTTTCCATGGAACACCCATCAATTGTTGTCGTGTTCAGGAAATTGCAAGATTTTGTGCCAGGTGACCGGTTCAGACTCTATGATAGTCTTTTTTCCTATTGGTCTCGAAAACAATGTTGGCAAGCCGTTGGTATTTTGTTGCTCACGTTGGTATCCTGTTGGCATTTTGTTGATCATGTCGAAAAGTATATATCATGGACCAACGTTGTACCAACGGCTAGCAATGATGTTAGTTGTATATGGGGACAGTCACTTATCATTTGACGAGGTGATGCGATATGGTGCTGGAAGTGACATAGACCGGAAGTTTCGTCAATGGAAATCACGTGACTGGAACATGAAGTGATTGGGTTTTCCTTTTTGAAGCCATATTGATCGGAAATGACGTGTTGGAACAACAGGTGATCCTGCAGGGATAATGTACGATTACTTAAAAATTACGCGTGGGCGACCGAAAGTGAATGTTTCCCCAGGTGTAGACCGGAAGTGGTCCTATTTGAAGCCCAAATCAGCCATATAGTCCGGAAATGACCATTTTTTTATTTTTGTTTCCTATTTTATTTAATAATTATGTCCCCTTTTCATCCAATTCTTAGAGTTATTTCCCCTTTCAGCCTAATATCTATACTGTCGCCTGATATTTTTAGATTTCCCGCCATTTCTCATCCAATTCATAGATTTATTTCCGCTTACCGCACATTTTTCCTAGTGTTGCCTGCTATTTTTTCAACATTTTGATATTATTGTCCCCATTTTTGCCCTATAATCCATTATATTTCCCTTTTTCATCAAATTCCAAGAGTTTTCGCTGTTTTCTACACCATTTTTCATCATTGTATTATCATTTCCTCTTTTCCACAATATTTCAAAACCATATCTCTATATCTAACAACTAACCCTAACATAAGTTGCCATGACAACTCTATATTCATTTATTTTTTCCTATTTGAATATTATTCTGTTATCTATTTCTAACTAGTATTGGAGTTATATTCATTGATTTTTAAATTTTATTTTTGAACGTCATACTATTTCTTTTTCTAATTACAAAAATTATGTGTTCAAAATCTCGATTATCTTATCCTAACTTACTAAACTGCACCCTACCCTTGACTTCAAACCCTTAATGATTACCCTAGACCCTATCACTTACTTTGCATCATAACCCTTACCTTAAATTTACAGAAACCTAACCCTACTACCAGTATCTTAACCCTATCCTTTAAGTTATTCACACTTACACCAACACTAAGCCCCTAACTTAGACATTAGCACTATCATAATAATCTAACTGTTACCTAATACTAACACAACGTCGAATCTTAAACTATTTGTAAGTTCTAAAACAATCTTAAAATTCGAACCTAACCCCTTTACTGACTTTTAAGACCGAAACCATTTACTAATTCTTTAACCCTTACCTTTAAGCTAATCACTAATTTCTTATCTTAGACACGAGCTCTAACATTATATCCTAACCATAACCTAATAATAACCCAACCTCTAAGTCTTCATTTTTTTACCCCTAAAACAACTTTGACCCTAACCTATTCCAACACAATTTCAACCGTAATATACAAAATGTAACCCTAACTAACAAATGCCTACCCTAATCAAATGCCTAATACTTACTTAAATTTAACCCTTATATATTTTACGAAAGGATATGGAGTAAATGAGCATGAGACCATAACACATATGTTAACTCCAACTGCAATAATTTTAATGAGCTGTATGGCCATTTCGGAAATCAATTCCTCATCAGCAGCACTAGAACCCAAACAAAGGAAATCCATTATTTCAAAAAAAAANNNNGTTTTAGAATTTACAAGAATATAGATAATAGTAAGTGAATAAAGTGTACACGTGAGATATTATCTCATGTACAAGTACACCATATCTAAGAAAAATAAAGAGCATACATCTATACATCTATACATCTTAGTCCTAGCCAAACCTAATTCTTTTAATATACACTCTAATTCTAATTAAACCCTTACTATAAATATAACTATCATAATATAAACCAAATATTTTCCTAAATTGGAGACCAATTTAAAGCCTAGCGTTACCCTAACCATATCTCAAGCTTAACATAACCCTAGCACAACCTATTCCTAATTAGTAAACCAATTTTAAACCTAATCTCTTTAATCTTAACATAATCCTGACACTAAACCTGACTGATTGATGCCCACATCGTCAAACATGTCAAGCGCGATCCGCTTGGACACTTCCAGACTGTACATGACGAATTGGATGAGACACCCATCTACATTTCTTCTTTTAACCATTTTCTTTTTTTTTTTGCAACTCTCACCGTAACCATATGCATACAACCGCATGAACCGGTTGGTTACTTTAACCATAGGAATCCAATTAGAACAAGTTCGCACTAACATAGGAATCCAGTTGGAACCAATTTAATCTTCAACCTGAATCTTCAAACGTAACATATCTCAAAATCTTTGTAACACAAAACGACTTGTTCGAACCTTTTCAAAAAATAAGAGTGCTAACTGGATTCCCGGTAGTTACCAATGATAACAGAAGAAGACTTGCTAGTGCCAACTCGTTCCAACTGGATTTCCAACTGGATTCCTATAGTTAATGCCAACTCGTTGTAACTGAATTCATATGGTTAAAGTAACCAACTGGTTCCTGTGGTTAGATAGGAAAAATGAAAGGATATTGAGAGAATGTACATGTGACAAAAACGCACACGATACATAGATAACTCCAGTTTATCAAGGACAGGGCTTTTCCTGTCTACATGTTGATGTCGCCTGCAGATCTTCAACCAGAGGTGAACAATATTCACCCCCTCAAGCGAGATCAAGAAGGCACCTAGCGTGCACTAAAGCGGTATTCTTTTAAAAAAATATATCAAGATTACCCCCTTGCCCCTCACCCGCCATTGAGTGCCAACTTGGGCGATGCTCAGGGTATCCAGCTAAAAGCACCAGGGGAGTCCATATGGCTGAGGTTAGAGTTGTAAAAAAAAGATGGTTGTAATTGGAAGTGTAGATGGGTGTCTCATTCAATTCGTCGTGGGCAGTCTGGAAGTGTTCAAGCGGATCAAGCTTGACGTGTTTAAAGATTGAAATAATCCTGGACGATTTTATATATATATAAACTGTCTATAAATGCAGTCAACGTGGAAACTTGTTCATCTCCACGGATTTGCGAATATTTACGCTAATGCAGGGCCTAAAAATTAAAATATAACGGTCTATCGTAGGAACCCAACGGGGTTAGAATTAGAGAAATGAATATCGAGATTGCCTTTCCACCGAGGGATTTGGCTGTTCTTCGAATGCACAGATATTACAAACAGATTACGCTGCCCACGCCATCTCTGTGGGAGACCAAATGGATTTAAAATAGAGTGAGCTGCAAATTTATTTTGACACGTAATATGAGAGTTAAGTATATTAATTAACCGAAATTTGAACATGGATTTGGTGGTGTAGTGGTTAGCGCAGCAGTCTCTCAACCCTTAGTACCTTGACAGAGGGGGTTCGAATTCCACTGGAATCATAAAAAAATTGATATTTAATATTAAAAGACTTAGACTTAGACTTTGGCTTTGGTTTGATAGAAAAATACATTACAGGCAGATGACTCAAGCCTAAATGATTAATTTCATTTTTTGTTTTTTAAACAGAAGTACCCAAAATTGCAGTTAATTAATCTTCTGCATATGGCCATTTCGACAACAAGTTTCATCAGTGCAGATAATATCAAAACAATTGGAAGACCGAATAAAAACGAAAAATTTCTGAGTGTCATTTTCAAAAAAAATGAAATAGCCCCCATTTTGATGGGGTGCTCAGCATAGATCGGTCCATAACATACCATAAAAACGAAGCACAAATAAGATGTTGGGGTTTTCATCGGTACTCACTCTAATTCTTATTTTAAAGCAAAACAAGTACCATGGATTCTCTTAAACAAAGTGAAAGGGAATGCAGACTGTTAGTTAAATGAATAAATAAACTGTCTATAAATTCAGTCAACGTGGAAACTTGTTCATCTCCCCGGATTTGCGAATATTTACGCTAATGCAGGGCCTAAAAATTAAAATATAACGGTCTATCGTAGGAACCCAACGGGGTTAGAATTAGAGAAATGAATATCGAGATTGCCTTCCCACCGAGGGATTTGGCTGTTCTTCGAATGCACAGATATTACAAACAGATTACACTGCCCACGCCATCTCTGTGGGAGACCAAA
>MJUU01009405.1:240547-256328 GCA_002080025.1 Modiolus philippinarum
TTTTTCAGCAGATGTGCCAATTTATTGTCTTAACCGATACATATTTTATTTAAAAACACTGTTTAAAAAAATAAGGAGTGTTCAATTTGTCTCTAAATACTTCAAATCTTACCCCCACCCCAACAAAAATTAAACTTAAAAATCTCCAAAATATGACCGTCTGTACATATAAATGAACAAAGCATACTAATGTTTTACTTTCTTTGCAAAAGATGAATTTGATACATCATAATATGTAATTTTGACCCCAAAATATGGGTAAAATTGAATATTTTGGACGATTATCGTGAAAAATGGGAATTTTCAGTATTTCAGAATTTTCCGAAATTCAAAGTTAAATCGCTGAATAACTGCCCATAAACCGGGCGCATGATCTTATTTTTGATAAATTGGAGGCTCTGTGTGTTTTGGAGTTTGAAAAGATATGTCATTGGACCTTTATACAATGTTAAAGGCTTTCCAAGCTGAATAAAATGAAATAAATTGTGTTGAATATGTGTGGTAAGGGGTAATATGTTTGTAATATATGAGACTGTAGTTGGTCTAAAAAGGCTTAAAAGCATACTTTCTAATTGCTTAGATATGATGAAACGATATCTAATCAACATTTTCAAGTTATATATCAATTTCATGAAGTATTTGCATCTCAAAATTCCAATTTTTCATACAATTTCCGACAGAAGAGTCGAAATCAGACCTTTTGAAAAGTTTTAATCTACTTAAATGATCTTCTGCATGTCAGTTGTAGTGAAATACACGCTAGAATTCCCATTGAACATTATTTTTTTATCATTTAGAGCCTGAATATTTCAAATTTTCTCTTAATTTTTAGGTGAAGGGGTGCTAATTTTGACATTTATGACCCTAAAATATATCTGAAACTAAAATGTTTGCGTATAATTTGTTGCTAACATATCATAAATTATTATTGCATCGTCAACTATTAAATGTATATTCAGATTTTTACGACCCTTAAGTCAAAATGTCGAAATTGTGAAAAATCTCAAATTCCGAAAAATTCCATTTTTCAAAAATTTTGAAACGAAAATCAAAATTTTATGGACTTAAATGGTTTTATTTTCCAACATTGTATCACAAGTGATAAGTTAGGCATAAAACTAGATCAAATGACGAGGGTTGTTTATCTGAAAGGATTGACAGCCTAAAATCGACATTTTCGGAATTTTTTGCAGGGGTAGGGGTAGATTTTTTGTATCCCCAGATCATAAAATGAGCGTAAATTATCCAAACTTGTGTTCATTATAAAGCATATTAAATTAGCTTTAATTTGATACCAAATTTCAGTACATATTACTTATCTGTAAAAAGTTATGGAGCTTAAAAGATGAAACTTATGTTAAAACGAAAATACAATAATTTTTCGGGTGTACTATAAAAAGGGCCCTATACTGTCTATGCGTGCAGGTTATGTTCGTGCTAACATGTTTTATTTTAAAGAGGGGACATAGAAGGACTGAAAAAAAACCGGTCTGGTTCGGAAGTGGGCGGGGGTGCTTTCCAGCCCACGGACTTTACATAATTCTTTCAGTCCACATCTTTTGAGCTGTTACGGAATAAACATCTGTTTCCCGTTTCCCAGATGCCAAGATTAGTAAAAAACGAGTAACACATATACAAACAATAGGAAGAAGCTAGAGAAACGTCCCTGTCGGGAAAAGCAAAATTGGTATTATGAAATCAAAATCAACCGTTTCATCATAGATTTAAGTTTTCATTTTACCAGAGTGAAAATAAAGATCTGCCGGTACTAATCTGGCTATCCTGAGTCCCTATCGTTCTTGACCTTTGTCAAACGTCTTTAATGTCTTGCTCTTTTGGAGCATCAAGACGAAGAAAATTAACAAGATAGAGTTTGTTACGTGCCAAAATATGCCTTTACCTTGACTTTAAAGAAGCTCTTCGATGAAAAAAGAGAATAAACAGATCCGAAAAAGAGGTGCAATGTTCATTCGCTTTTGAATGTCGATAGTCTTTTGAACTGTAAATCTCATAACACGTACTAGATGGCTGACTTGGTTACGGGGAAATGTTCATTGTCACAATTACATTCAGTCATCAAAGATTTTTCGTAAGTTATGTAAATACATATCGAAATATTAAGGTCACCAGTGACATTTGTTGGTGAATTTCGAACTTGTGTTGTCTCGAAAGCTGAAATTGATGGCCGATGAAATAAAATATAATATTTTTTGCAACAAGATACGAGTTTGTTGCATTCGTTCGAAAAATTTAAAACTCTTTCTTGAGTTATTGTTCTTTCAAATATATCTAGTAATACACCTTAATACAATAGAGATACCTGGAATCTCAACTGTATTTATTGGATGGCTGGACCCTTAAATTTAACTGAAGGTCAAAGGTCAATTGGGGCTAATGTCAGTTGTGACAATGGTTAGTTGTGACCCTGAAACTTGTTATCAATGTCATAAAGACACGGAAAAAGATGACCGATGAAGACTAATGGCAAAATGTTTAGAATGTCGAGGCTTACATTTATTTCATTTGGCGCAAAGAAAAATGTCAAAATTTACAAGGAATTTAAAAATGTTCTTAATTTGAAAAAAAAAAATACAGAAAGCTTGTTTAAGTAGTTGTTCATAAACTTTAAAAATGGCAGTCGATCCCATGAATACAGAAAATGTGCGGGAAAATTTAAATTGCTTCAAATTGGAAAAAATGAAGAACGCTTGTTTAAATATTTTACCAAATACTACTCCAAATCGAACATATCCAAAGGAAAAAGTTATCAAAAACTTACAGTTTCTAATCAATATATTTATCTAATTTAGGGGACTTCTTTCAATGGGCACAACTGAGCACCACTTTAAGCAAATCTGTTTCTCCAGTGTTATGATGCTGAAATTTTCTAATCGCTCCTCTAAAAAACATTAAAAACCTATCCAGTCCTTTATGTCAGATCCTGTTATGCAGATGATGTACTAATAAACAAAGCAAAAAAACAAAACAAAAAAAAACAAAAAACAAAAAAAAAAACAAAAAAACAAAAAAACAAAAACAAAAACAAACAAACAATAGTAAAACAAAAAGCGATACACGTATTTTATCAAAAATTATAATTTGCTTTCTGTCAACAAATGCCTGTTGACGTGGAACACATGAATACACTTAAATAGAAACTTAAAATGGCTTAAAAATATTTTCAATATGAAATCTTGATCCTAATATTATATTTTGCAGGTTGGCAAACGTTGAAAAGAAAATAGTTGAATAATTAGGAAGCGCGATATAGGATAAAAAATTACATATTCATTAATACTTAATGCTTAAGCTTTGAGTTTTATTATATGTGACTTCGATTGCGAGATTTTGTGTTCGCATCCAAACAAAGTTATTCTAACAAAATTACCGAACAGAGTTGTCAAGGGCAGAAGTCCATTTACATCAAATATAACTTTTTTCTATTTCGTTCATTACAGCTGTTTTCAAGCAGCCTACAGTAGAGTTACAAGAAATCCTAGATAGTCAATCCACCTATGAATCTTTCGACATGAGGGTTATGGTGGTAGGAAAATATGGAGTAGGAAAAACAACGCTGGTTATGTTGCTTATAGGAGAAGACATACGAAAGTTAAAATCACCAACAGATGGCATTTCCGTTCTTGAAGGTAGATGTGGATTGGACATATCGTCTAAAAAGTGGATATTTATTGATAAAGGTAAATTAACCTCTTAAAACAATAAGTTATTGTATGTTTTATGTCCAGAATAATGAATGATTTAAAAGACAAAAGAAAAAAGAAACCTAATTTTGTTTTAATTCATTAGTTCAACAGTTCAACAGTTTTCTTAGAATAGTAGCAGAGCAGATATGTACATGCAAGAAAACAATTACTGTAAAAGGGGAAGATCTCGCGAGGGGTTTATTTTGGCCGTTTTCGCGAAGGTTTCATATTTAACCTCTTGTAAATTTATTTTTAAAAGAAACATAACGAATGGTCAGCGAGAATCGCGAAAATAAAACCTCGCGAAAAGGTTAAGGGATCAAAATGGCGAAATTTAAAAAACGCGAAAATATCCCCGTATACAGTAAAGTAATATTGAAATTGTTGATATATTGCATATTTGAAATACTTTATCGCATCAAAGTAATAGATGGGTAGTATGTGTTGTGTTCAATTACTTTTTCCAAGACTTTGTCAACAGTTTGAAGAATCGTTTTTGCTTTTGAGGAACACATGGCATAGAGAGAGCCTTTCATTGTGTACTTGATGTATTTTTTTGTCTTTCTTTATTTCGAAAATAACTATGGACTCAAGTATTAGATATTTCATCCCTTTTCTCGGCTATAAGGGCGATAAATCTAGTTTTTGTGGAAAAATCTTTCTTAATCGATTTTAACGGGTTTTATTTTGATTTTTTTTGGGGTTGGTTTCTAATTGACATTAGCTGTCACTAGTATTATGAGTATGTCGACAGATACTTTAAAAATCTTGCCAACACTGATTTGGTATAGTTTATAGAGGTCAAATGTCTCTTTTGTTTCGAAATTCTTGAATTTTTACATAAATGGAATTTTTCTTGGATTCTTTCTGATGGATTCTTTGTTATGAATTCCTTGTCATGCTAGCTCTGTATTTGGACAGTTTGTCTGTAGGATTTGTTTTTTTTTCGGAGCTGTAAGCTGCCAACGATGGTAAAAAACTGTCCTTTTAAAGAGATGGCATATCATGCAAATGTATAACAATTTGCTCGCCTATATATATTGACGGAGGTGCCAAATTTTCCTCTTATAAAATACCTATAATTCAATGGTCATTGCATTTTAATAAGGATCATTTTTTTTTCGATATTTTTGTTGGATTTCTTATGTACAGTAAGGAATTTAATTGGTTGTTTCCATTCAATTTATAATTTAAATTCTTGTTTCATTTGATTTAAATAGATATTTCTTTGAAGCTGTCTTAACAAAGGTCCTGACCTTTGGGAACAATAAATGGTCCAAAGGGGCTTAAACCTGTTTCGAAGGAATTACTCTAGTGAAATGATACCAATAAAATAATTCTTGGATTCATTGGCATAGATAATGCAATGCTTATGAAAAATGAGATGAAAAGCGACAAGTGTCGAACAAATGTCATCATCATCTTGTGATATTCCACGTAACCCAATTTTTAAGTTATTAGTTGCATGTATTGTCAATTAATATAATTACCTATCAGTGTGCATATTCAATAAATTTGTTTATGGTCCCAAAATTAAGTTCTATTACATTTTTGCTTTTGATTTTGGTGTCATTTTTTAAAGAAAGATTTATTTTGCAATATCTTCTTACAGTCCGTATCAAGTCACAAATCTGTAGACTGCACGCCTGACTCTGCAATTTCTATACATGTTTAAATAACAACAACAAAGTACATCATGTCTCACTCTGGCTAGCCTACAATGGCATGCATTTCGTTGACAAGTTCTCATTTTCTGATGTATTCGAAATTGCTTATATACTCCCTCAAAATAAAAATGTACATTTATATATTTCCCTGAGCTGTTCAATTAATGGTATTTGATATGTATATATCAAAACACGCAAATGACCAAAAAAATCAAACCGTCTTTAAGAAAAGATGAAAAACTTCATAAAATCAGTGCAAATGCCGTACATCCATGTTCTATACATTTAAACCCATAAATCAGATTAATTTTAGATGTTTGTGCCAATATAACACACCGACCAACTTTTATCTGAATCAGCATATTATTAAGAATTTATTGAATATCTGATGTCTTGCTAAAACTTATGTTAAATTTTACACCATTAGTTTGCATATAATAGACGAACTGACTTCGAAAAGGTTGGCATTATTGTGAATTGAACCTTTAACAAATTATAGATCTACTATGTTTACTGGTGGGTCCCATTTTCAGAGTTTAGTTAAAAATTTACAATGAGCAAAGAAAATTAGCCTGGGTAGTATAAGTGGAACCCGATCGGACCCGCTGGTTCCGATATATTACAAATTCAGGGACTGATAATGAAAGTATTTATACCGGAATAGTGAAAATAAATAAATCTACTTAAAATCTTGTATTTAGTAACTTGAGAGGTTATATAAATAATATTATTATACTTTACTATAGAAACTATGGTAAAAATAATATTGGTATTTCTACAAGTAATAGCGCGTTGGCAAAATAACTGTTCGGGAAAGTGCGCGTAGGCAAAATAACTGTTCGGGAAAGTGCGCGTACGCAAAATAACTAATTTGAATAAGGCGCGCTTTAGCACGTCGAACAAATAACTAGTTATTTCCCTTGTCGTCAACGTAAACGTAAATAAACATGGCTGCCAATCGGTTTGGCTGCAGCACTGACAGGGACGTTATGATAATCCCAGATAAAAAAACACCATAAGTACTTAACATTCGTACAGCTGTATGCTCTTTCTACAGATGAAAAGCTCGGAGTTCGATAGTTAAAGTTTTGAGGAAAAGGCTCATAACGATTTTTTTCTGTGGACGCCCGTTCAAAGAATCGAAGCACTGGAACTTGCTCCCGATTGAAAAAAAACATTACATTTATTTCTTTTTTTTATAGTTGACTAATGTGTTGCTTTTCAGGTCATGAGGAAATCCCTGTAATGTAAGCAAATACTAACTTACCACCCATTACTAAATTCATTCGTTTTGGTTTATTTAGACATTTGTCATATGGATTTGATACTGACATCATAAAAAACCGTTGTTTTTAGCTTTTAGTTCAGTATAATAATACAGTTATGGCCTTTAATCGACTTCGGATAATATCCATAATTATTTAATCTCGAAAAGGTTATTTTACCTCCGTCCTACGGACCTCGGAAAATTACCTTTTCTCGATTAAATAATTATGAATATTACCCTAAATTAAAGACCATAATTGTATATATTATATTGATATGCACTTTTATCTTATTCTCTGCATCAATTTCTTATCATAAATGCATTCGAACTAAATTCAATGCTTCTCATTAAGACTACTCTTCTTTGAGAAACAAAACTGATTGCACAGAGGAACTAAATGATTCGAGTTAGCCCTAGCTACTTCAAACCATATAATAAGTTTAGAAATAATTTTGTTCAGTTCTTAATTTGTCTTTGTAATTGAATTACATTAGTATATTAGAATACTAGTTAGTCTAAGGATATCTTTTATTTCGTACTTAAAAACAAAGAGCATATTTGTTTTTGTCCACCTAGAGAGTACATATTTAGCCATTGCAACTCTTATACAATTTTATGCTCGAAAGTTTTATTTTTACAGATTATGTGCGAACTCAAAGATGTGCAAGTGATATGAAAATGATATTGTGCACTTAAGAAAAATACTATTTGTTTTACTTTGAATTTGATTTGGTGATAAAAAGACACCTATCAACAAGATTGATTGCTCGTCTTCAAGGAAGTTTTCACATTTTAGCTCACATGGCTCAGTAATGTTGGAATCGATATAATATAGCATGAAGAATCAAAAATGTGCCTTTTCCAATATATTTTAAGTTAAATTACAGGAAGTTTCAGGACTAAAGCCTTCGATATAATATCAAATGGAGTAAATGTGCCTTTTCTTATATATTTACGAAGTTTCAGTATTTTGGGCATCGATATAATATTAAAAGGGAGAAAATTGCCTTTTCTGTTATATTCTAGGTTCATTTGTAGGAAGTCTCAGTATTGCGTGCATAGAAAAGAAATATCAAAAGTGTATTTCTTATATATCTTAGCTTATTAATTACAGAAAGTTACAGCATTGGGGGCATTGATATAATATCAAATGGGGAAAATATGCCTTTATATTTTAGGTTAATGACAGGAAGTCAAGGTGATGCGGGCATTGATGTAATGTTTTGAACTGACAAAATGTTTTTTCTTATGTTTCTTGTTAATTTGCAGGATGCTTCATTACTTTTTTTATCTATTGAAAATTGTGTTTTTTTTCTATAAGCTTATCACATTATAATTAAGCAACGTTTTTTTGAAAGGCAATTTATTATTATGGACAGATGATTAAGTATATTTTCTATTTAAATCTGTCTTGTGAAGATTTAAATAAAAAAAACATGTTAAGAACCCTCCAAAATGTGCCAAGTACGTATTTTGAATAAAAGTATCACTCCGCATCTGCATTACTGTCAACTATTATGTAGAATCCACTAAATTGACCATGAAGTACACTAGGAATGCTTAAGACTTTTGACTAATACATTGCCATTTCTAGCTCGTTTCATTAAAATATACTACTCAACAAAAGAAAGGATACACGGATTTTATCTGAAATACTATTTTACTTTAACACAGAAAAAGCATAATTCGTAGACAGAATATATTTTTTGCACGTAAGAATTAACATTATGCCCCAAAAATGCTCTTCCAATTTCTGAACCATTACCGGTCAGAGTCAAGGTCATTACCCAGAGTTTCAGTTTGCATACTTAAATAGTCAGTATGTCCACATTTTCTATTTACGAAACCATCAAACTTCCGAACCGACTGACTTCAAACTTTAATTGCTATGTCGACCATGAATTATTTACGCTTATTTTCCGTTTTCAACTACCGTTCTCATAAGTGTAAAACGCTTTGTTACGCGATCTTGACGTTGCGACGTCTCATGGGACCTACTAACCACTTGATTAATCATTTGATGAGCATGTTTACTTAAGATTAATTCATAGTCTTTAGTTTGTTCTTTATTTCACATAATAATGAATTGCGAGGGAAAAAATCAAGTACTTTCTGTATCAATCATCGTGAGAATCGTGTGCGTTCAACATGTGAATAGTGTGCGTTCATCATGTGAATAGCGTGCGTTCATCACTTTAACCGTGCGCATGTGATAGGGACTGTTGAACGTTTCCATCGTTGCATTATTAGAGAGGGAATCTTACATTTTTTACTCATTTGTTTAAAAAATGCAATGAAGGGATATGGAGTAAATGCACACGAGACAAAATCTCTATAAATACATGGTAAAAAGCAATGGAACAACGCTTTTATTGTTGTTTTTCATCTTGAAGTCACCATGAGGCCTTCAACAATGAGCTTTGCCCATACCTCATGGTAAGACGGCCCCTAGCACCGGTTTGAGCGGAATTCATTGCTAGATGTCGAGCAATGCTACATCCATGTTTATTCTGGCCATAGATGCGGGATTGTCAACAAACATTAAGTAAACTGGCAAAGTGTTCTTACAATCACTGTCATCCGTTGCCCGACAAAAGCACTAGTTTCCCCAGCTGGTGGACAATCACAACAAATAGACAAACATAGGGCACTCAGCTAGTCGATTGTGAGAAAACTTGGCTGTATAAATTAATGAGATGTGGGCAATATTAACAGGTGGTCAGATCACATTTTGAAATTACAAAAATAAAATGCCTAAATTCGAAAGTGTGATAGTGCATCCATATGAGAAATTCTCTCAAGCACAAGTTCATCATACCTGAAATGCATATATAGAGCATAAATCTCTAAGTCCTTATTACCAAAATATAAAATTAAAATGCATATTAAATATACCCTACACATTTGTTTTAGTCCATATTACCCAAATAAAACGAGGTGAACACTGACTTGCACAAGGACATCACATGAAATTTGAAAGAAATATATTTTGTAGTCATAGTAAAGTGCTGATTTCTTTTTAAAAGTAAAGTGATGACTTACTGATTTCGCCACACTTTCATATTTTCAAAATTTTGGCATTTTATTTTTTGTAATTTCTAAGTATTGTTCTGAACCTTCTGTATTTAATGCCTACATCTCTCTATTTTATTATGCAAAGTTTTTTGCTAACGGCTTGATGAGCGCCCCGTGGTTTTTTATACGTTATGACTGTCTTCTATGGTTCTTTTTTTGGGGCAGCTGATATCAGCTGTTGTAAGAACACTTTGCAAGTTAATTTTGTATTTCTTGACAACCCCGCATTCATGGATAATGAAGAGCATTGATGAAGCATTGTTCGACAATTAGCTATAAATTCCGCTCAAACCGATTCTAGGGGCCGTTTTAAATTTGTTATGAGGTATAAGCAAAGCTCAATGTTGAAGGCATCATGGTGACTTCCAGATGAATAACAGCAATGAAAGCGTTCTTCATTTGCCTCATGTGCCTTTTCTGTATACCTTTTCATTGTTTAAACTGGACGTTGAAGGGGATAGACGAGAAACGATTTGAAAGTCCCCTTTCTTTCCTGAAACGTTGCACAACACTGTCACGTTTTTCTCAAGTCTAGGTGGTCTGGTATAAAAAATATTGAATATACATGTTTAATGTGCTTTGTAAGTTCCATACCTTTATCATCACCCATAAAAGAGCACAAAACAACATCAGGCAAAACATACACTTTTCGCGAGCCTTTGATGATTTATTTATGCATATTCGAAGAAAACAAATATTAAAAAATTTTAAAAATTTTGTCATTTGTTTCCACACTTTCATTTTACTTTCCTTTTTCTTTGTCTAGAATCCTACAATGCCAAAGATGTTCTCTACAACAGAATGTTATTGCCACCAACACACATAGAAACAGCAAGTGAATTCCCAACATTCCACCCGAAACAACAAGACACTGATTTTTTATATTGTCGGTTGCCACCCATTGAACAGAAAGCAAGCATTACAATGAGCTCATTGAAAGATGATGACGATGTTAACAATCATTCATCACATTCTAGAAAGGGGGTACGAAAAAATGATACAGATACAGCAAAAGAAGGATTAACTGGACAGTTAACACATAGTAAAGTCCAAACCAGACTATCGAAAGAAGAATTTAAAAAAAGATTAGAATTGGCTTTAAAAAATGGCACATACAAAATGAAAATGGGTAGATTAATTTTCTGGGATTTTGGGGGTCAGTATGTGTACTACACAACTCATCAAACATTTATGACATATAGAGCATTATTCGTAGTAGTGTTTGATGGCAGCAGAAATATACATGAAATCTATCCGGACGATGAATATATTCCTGGACAACATGAGAAGGCATCTCAAGCAGGTAAGACTATTTTGCTTATTTTAAGCGGAACTTGATCAAACTATTGATATATTTGTTATTTGTTTGGAACATTGTTAATCCCCTTGCAAAGTATGTATTCGTTCTTATATGCTTTGTTCGATATCTCGGATCATTAAACGCAGATCAAGGATATGTGACAATATTGCTTAAGAGCTGATGGCCTAAGGAATCGAAAATATTTAAATGAGCAGTTTTTATTTTTCATATATAATGCAGCCATTAACAGAATCGTTGTGTCCAGTTGACCGTGAATTATGTCTGTTAAAATTATAATTATAAGGTTAATTGTAAGGATGATATAAAATCAGATCATAAAAGAAAATATTGAATTACTAAGAAATATAAATTTTTCGTAAAAGATAAGAAAGTTGATGATTTAATCTATATATATATATGAACTCATGAGACTCTAACCCCGTTGAGTTCCTACAATAGACCGTTACATATATGAATTAAACAATATAGTAAAAACGCTTCAGATCTTTACAAGAACTTACATCAAATTAACGGATAATGCTGGGTGAGCTAACATTTTTCCACTCGCGGAAGGAAGACAATAGCGATCCAAAATTGTTGCCAGTGTCAGCGCCGTCAACAATCAAGTTAACCTTAGAACATAGTTTTTTAAAGCTTAATTAAATACAAGAAAACTATATATAATCACTTGATGATTGGTCGGAGGATAATTTATGGTCAGAAAACTGTATCTATGGCAATATTGAGCTTTTCGTTATTTTTCCGATTTTTTTGTTAATGGGAACATGTATAATTAGTGAAAATATGTGTTTGTACCTTTGGGCAAGGCTTCCAACAACGTTGATATCGTCTGAAAGAAATACTACATCAATGTCCAACAAAACGAACTAGACAAGTCAGACATTTCACGCGTTCCAATATATCAAAAATCTGGTGTAAATTTCTTTTGGAGTTTGAAAAATTCTATTCAAGTTTTTGATAAACTAAAATTATTTCAAAGAACAGTCTCATCCATCGGCAGTTATAATTTTTCTAAACTTTATACATAATTTGATTAAATTCAAATTGGGACAACTTATTAAACGTTATGAATATTCTGGTCTGCAGTTTATATGTTCTAACAAAAAGCAAGGATTCTTCTCTAATATAACCCACAATAATCATTGTATCTGGTCATGTGATCATATGATTAATGCACTCAATCTTTTGCTGGACAACATTTTTGTTCGTTTTGGCAACACTATTTATCAACAGGTAATAGGTATTCCCATGGGTACAAATTGTGCACCTCTACTTGTAGATTTTTTTCTGTTCTCTTCAAAATGGAACCATGTAAAACGGTGATAAATTTATTTCTATTTTCAATGATAACAGCAGATATATTGACAATCCTTAGTTTTAGATTTTGTGGGCATCAATAACCACATGAATTGCAATTAAATAAAGCTAGTGATTCCAAATACTGCGTTTTTCTGGATCTAACTATCATTATTGACTCTGGTAAATTTAAAAAAAAAATATGTGATAAAAGGGATGATTTTTTGATTTCAATATTACTTAATTTTAATTTTTCTTGATGTCGACATTCCTCTAGCCCAATTTTACGGGTTGTGTATTTCTGAACTGGTACGATTCGCAAGAGTTTGTTCTACTCTTAACCATTTTAATGAACGCAACCTTACTATCAATGCAATACATTTACAACAGGGTTACAGATTTGATAAGTTGTTGAATAATTTAAGAAGTTTTATAATAGATATGAACATTTGATATCTCATTACTCGCAAACGCCTTATTACTAAGGGCATTTATAATCCTCGGTTTTACGGAAATGTTGTTAAAAATGAAAGAAACTGATAAAAAAAATCCAGAAAAGCTGGGACATGACTTACATTCTTTACGTAATAAGGGAAAACGAAATGATATTCTGCTTGCATCAGTTAAATTCAGTTAAATAAGTTTTGAGATTTAGTAACCATAAAATTTTACGCAGTGGGACAGTGTTGTTCTAGCAGACTAGGCTACTTTGGCTAGCCTGCAGTTTAACGGCGACCACCCCTTGACCTATCTTTCAAAATTAATATTGTCTTTTTCTTTCCTTCCAAGATTGTGGTCGTGGAGTAAATAGTCTACCTATTTTTGGTTTTATTTCGTATGTTTATTATACTATAGAAAAACGGGGCGGATAAAGGGGAGGTGTGGGTATCCATAAACCGGTTTAACCGTACCGATGGCTTTTGCGAGTGCCGGAAACAAGTCCGACTGCCCCGAGTTCCTATCGTTGTTTACGTTTATCTTTTGTCTTATGTGTTTTTTATATGTTTTTCCCTGGTAAATGTAATTTGCAGCCATTGTAGATGTTTCCTGCTAGCCCGTTTTTTTTATACTTGTAAACAGGCGTATCATAGTGAAGAAGCATCATCAAATATATATTAGGTTATTGTAACCTATTTTTTATGCATCAAAGGTCAAAATTTACATTTGACACTAAATTTTGTGTTATATATGAAATGAGATTATGTAATCTTATATACAGATGCATTATAGTGAGGGAGGAAGCAAGCATTCAACACAAACAACAGAAATATTAAAGTTGCATAATAAACGGCAAATGTTGTTTTGCTGTATATGTGTTTCATTGCAAACATATCGATACAGGAGGATTACTGGGCTTGTCAATACCCCCGAGGACCTCTGGTCCATGAGAAGTTGCATCGACCATGCATGGCATAATACAATAAACTGAAGTTGCATAATAAACGGTAGATTCTGTGATGTTGTATATGTGTTTGTAGGAGTAAACTCTCTTCAGTAGCATAAGAATCGAATAATATCGAAAACCCTATTCGAAACAAGTCAGAAAGATTATTCATATGAAAATTTCCAAAATCCAGTATCAAGGCCATCAACCAGATGACAGCGATTGTAAGAAGACTTTGCCAGTTAAGTTTATGTTTGTTGACGAGTGTATGAGAAGGCTGACTATTTGGCTTCATTTTGATCTACTTTTTTATGATCATGCAAAATTTACATACAGAGAAAACAGTTGTTATACACCCTTAGTGTAATTTTTCTGAATATCTTCTAAATCAAACCATCGATAGTCGTTATTTTTACTAAAAAGAAATTGAACAATAATTGGTTGTTAGGAAGAATTCCAAAAAATAAGTGATACTTGAGACTTTCATGAAATTTACCAAACTTGGAATCAAACATGTTGGACATACAATTGGTAGAATTGTTTGTTGTAATTGAACAAATTCTTAAACATTTGACATCACAAAAAATTAAGTTCTTTGAGACTTAAAAGAAATATACCAAAACTGGAATCAAATATTGAAATCCAATTAGTGAAAAGGTTTGCTCTAACAGAAACAAATTCTGAAAGTATGTTTGCGTAATAGAATTCAAGAAAATTACTGGTCTGTGAGACCTTGAAGCAAAATTGGAATCAAACATATTGGAAATTCAATTGGTGAAAATGTTTGTAATAAATGAAACAAATTAAAATGGTGTGGTTGCAAGGTATAATTCCAAAGCATAAGTGATCTCTGAGAGCTTTCAGTACCACAAATAAGAATCAAATATTTTTGAAATCCAGTTGATGAAAATGTTTGTCCTGAAAATAAGCAAATTATTTGAAAATGGTTGCTAGATAGAATTCCAAAAAATAAGAGGTATTTGAGACTTTCAGGAACTCAACAAAAATTAGAATCAGATAAGCTGAATTCAGTACTCCGATATTTAATACATCAGTCTTTCTGGACTAAAAAGGGTGAAAAAGATATTCTTATTTGGTGATTGGTAAAGATGGGGATTATTTTGTTAATCATCACACTAATTCACACTTAAGTATACAGAGGAGAATGTCATCGCAACGATGGAATTCTTGATTGATACCATATTTGTAGAGTTTGTAAACAGACAATAGGGATACCTATGGGGAGTAATTGTGCGCCACCTTTAGCAGATTTGTTTCTTTATTCGTATGAGGCCAGGTTTATACAAGGGCTAGTTCAGAAAAAAGACAATAAGCTAGAAAATCCTTTATTTTCAGCTTCCGTTATATATTATAGACGATATTATTTCATAAAACAACCCTCAATTTAAGGATAAACTTCATTTTATATATCCAAATGAACTTGAAACCAAAATCCTTTCGTAAAATATTTGAGATTTAAGAAACCACTAATACACAATCATCAGCATCACACTTGGACCAATACATCTATGTTGACAACTCTGGACGTCTGAAAACAAACTAGTGAACTTCCTTTTTTGAGCAGTAATATTCCCACATCTCCGTCATATGGCATCTTCATTTCACAACTCATTCGCTATTGCAGTGAGTATAGTTTGTACAGCGATTATAGTCTCAAAAACTTAAACATCAAGGGTATGTTTAGTCAGTTTTGCAATTGTCACTTAAGAAGTTTTACGGTCGTCACCATTATTTGACAGACCGTTACAATGTTCCTATTTCACAGATGAGAATAGATTTCTTTGAGTAGATCCAGAGTCTATTACCGCACTGACAACATCGACTGTGGGAAAACCGGACTTTTCACTGGTAGTGTGACGGGTGCTGAGCGTGGAGCAGATCATGCCTACCCTTCTGGAGCACTTGATAATATCTCAGTTTTTGTAGGGGTTCACACTGCTAGTGCTTTAGCTTTGTGGCGTTCTTGTTCATTTTTTGTTTATTTGTTTTGTCATTGTCATGTTGTCTCAATTTGTCTTGGAAATGAATTGCCGTGATTTTTTTTTT
>MJUU01009405.1:256341-282077 GCA_002080025.1 Modiolus philippinarum
TTGATTTGGAATCCCCTTTTCATCATTTTTGCTTCAGCATTCATTTGCCAATGTACTTTCAGAATTCTAAGTGTTCAGAATTTTTTATTACCAAACACTTGTCAAAATGTAAGATTAAATACTACATAATACTATATTTTCAAACAACAATGTATGTTATATTTTCAGGAAAATTTACAAAGTTGGAACCGGGATAAAAAATTCCAAAAGCTAATTGCACATCTCAAGGCTATATATGCAACAATTCTGCATCAAAATTAAAACCCTAAATTCAAAAATGAAGGAAGTGTTCGCATGCAACGCGTGTCAAAATCGACATCTTGAGGAGTCTTGTTTTGAAAAATAAATACAAAAAATCCGAACGCTATTTTCGCATCTACAGACTGTTTGCAACAGTTCTATAAAAAATGAAAACCCCAAATCAAAAAAATGTTGGAGGATTTAGCGTCGCAAGAAAGTATGACGGACTAACAGACGAAGTTAAGGACAAGTGGAAGAGCAGAGTGACAGACAAACGAACGAACGGAATGACGGACAAACGGGCGAACGGAATGACGGACAAACGGACGAACGGAATGACGGACAAACGGACGGACGGTTTGATGAGGGCAATAACGATTACTATTATTCGGAAGCGCGGGGATGAAAATTGTCCCCTTTTTAATAAATCAGACTTATTATCATTACGTATTGATATCAATGAAAAAAAAAATGTTTATAATTGTTAATTGGTTGCGTCCAAAAAATTTACAACAATACCTTATGCAAAAGTGAGTTTTATATATTTATTTACACGAATCAGTTCAAACGCGAGATGAATCACATACTGTAAGTCTACCCACCTTCAAAAATGTAAGAATGGAAAAGTTTTTTCTCTATATAATGGGAAGAAATAGGATATATATCCTACTGGATGTTAAATAGTTTTTTGCTCAGCTCACCTGGCTTCAGCCAGGGTGAACTTTGAACATCACTTCCGTAATTCGTCTTCCGTGCGTTGTCCGTCGCCTTTCGTTCGTCGGTCGTCCATAGCATGTCGTCCCTCCGTCGTAAACTTCATTCAAAGAATTCCTTCTCTAAAACATCTTGTTCAATTAGAACTATACTTTGTTACTATTTATAGTCCTTGATATTGGATCCTATGTAAAATTAATTCAAATTTCTTCTTTGAAACTACAAGTCAAACTAGTACGTTAAACGTTCGAAGAACAATTGATAGGTCTTTCCAAATGTTGCATCAGAATGTTATTGTTTTATAGGGAAAACCAACATTCTAAGCTTATAAGGTATATTTATAGACTCTCTAACATAAAATACATTTTTTTCAAAGTGACCTTGATATTTGACCTTGACTTCATTTTAAAGGTCAAGTCTACCTGGACATTTTTAGCATGAATATATGTTTGTATCTTCAATAGTATTTGAGCTATAGGCAAACAACCCAAATTTAGACATCGAAAATCGGTTTTTGGTCCATAAGTCCAAAACGGTTGGTCCAAGGATTTTGGACCCATTTAGGAATTGTAGGTCTCAACAAGACACACACTTTCTCCATTACATTTTATCAGCTATCTGTTACGGTTTCCGAGTTAATCCGCTAACAACTCTTAACCTTTTCAAATAGCCCCTAGGCAACAAAGAACAATGGTAAAGGTCTCATGTCTCTATCACTTCCGGTTTGAGAGAAAATCATTGTTAAAGAAGCATCAAATTTTGCAAGGGGTATAACTCCAAAATAGTCCATCGGACAATTTCGGACCAAATGTAACGAATTTGTGTCATGACCTAACAAACATCTTTCTAATTACACTTCTGTCTTTTATAGTTTCCGAGATAATTCGGCAACAGGGTTTACCATGTCTGACGATGAAACTCTGTTCCTAAAACAGATCGCGTTCACAGGGTCAGTCTGGTCAAGCCCGTCCATTTCTGATAAATGGAAGCCACTATCAAAGTCTATTAAGACTTTTCGGCAAATGTTGGAAGAAAAAAAAGAAAAAAAATAATAATCAGAAGAAATACAAGAAAGTCTTCCCACCGAACCAAACTTAGTCAAATTGGTCTTGAAAGAAAAAGATATCAGATTTTACTTCATCCAAGATAGCTGCAAGAATATAGTCTAACATTGGACCCTATGGAAAACATATTCAAAGATTTTCTCCCTGAAACCACTTGGTAAATTAGAGGCACACTTCGTCACTATTAATAATCCCAAAGGGTCATATTTAAAGAAATCGCATCCAGAATGTACATGTGTCATTTACGTTTGCCACCAGTTGGGAACATAGTCATAATGGGTCATAGATAGTCATTTGCAAATAGCCCTCATCCACGATTGCCGCCTGCGGGTATCATAGTTAAACGTGGTAAATTATGAAAACTTGCTGATCCAGACCTCATCCAAACTTGCTGCCAGCGGGTAGCATAGTTTACATTGAACCCTATGGAAAACACATTCAATCATGTTCTCAGAATACATCGCCAAACGAATACCGGAGCAAAAATGATAAAAGGGGGAATTCCAAAATCAAAATCCAAAATCATGGCAATTCATATCCAACACTAATTGAGACAACACGACAAAGACAAAAAGAAATAAACAAAGATGAACAAGAACGTCGCAAAACTAAGCACTAGCACTGAACCCCATAAAAAACTTAGGTATCATCAAGTGCGCCGGACGGATTAGCATTATTGAAAAGTCCGGTTTTATCATACTCGTTGTTCTGACTGTCAAATTAGAAACAAATTTAGTCAAAAAGGTCCTTAGATTTTCCCATATAAAAAAGATATGCGGTAGGTCATCAGGTCCAAACCTCATCCAAGATGGCCGCCTACAGGAACATAGATTAACATTGAACCCTATGGAAAACACGTTGAAAGATCTTCGCAGAAGCATTTAATTAAATTAGAGCCAAACTTGGTCACAATCATACTTTGATGGCTACTTCAAAAGACAGTGTCCGGCAAGTTCGTGCTTAAACCAAGATGGCCGCAGCGGGGGACGTTGTGTAGCATTGAATCCTATGGAAAACACATTCAAAGATCTTCTTCTAGAGATTACTAGTCCAATTAGAACCAAGCTTATTCACAATAGTTCTCGAATGATCCCTGTAAAAAGTATCTTGCAGGTCAGTACCTCATCAAATATTGCCACCAGAAGGGAACATGTTTTAACATTTGCTCCTTAAAAAAAATTGAAAGAACTTCTTAGAAGTTATTAGTATAACTCGAACAAAACTTAGTAACAAATGCCTTTGATAGTCAATTTTATGAAAGGTATGCGCCACGTCGCTACCTCATCCAAGATGGCCCCAAGCAAGAACATTGTTTTAATGCTTGACCCTATGGAAAGCAAATTCAAAGAGTTTCCTCTCAGAAACTACTTTTCCAATTGCAACCAAACTTAGCTACAATGGTCCTAAGATGGTCTCTTCCGACAAAAAGGTATATGCCATTCCAATTCCTCATCACAGATGACCCCAAGTAGAAAACTTAGTTTTACATTACACTTAATTAAAAGAATATAGTCTCTAAATCTTCTAATCACAACAATTCTTGGGTGGACGTAGACTAAATTGGTTTGGTAGGTCTGCATCCAATCAAAAGTGAGATGTCTCACATACTGTAAGTCTACACACCTTCAACAATGTAACAATGGAAAAGTGTTTTTCTCTGTTTTTAGTTGAAAAAAATTAGGATTCCTCTCGTACTGGATGGTGAATAGTTTTATGTTCAGCTCACCTAGCTTAAGCTAGGGTGAGCTTTAGACATCACTTCCATATTTCATCGTCCGTCCATTGTCCGTCGCCTGTCGTTTGTCGGTCGTCCATACCCTGTCATCCTTCCGCTGAGAACTGCATTCAAAGACTTCCTCCTCTGAAACAACTCGTCCAGTTGGAACCAAACTTTGTAACTATTAATAGTCCTCGAGTTTGATATTGTATCCTATGGAAAACACATTCAAATATTTTCTTCTCAGAAACTATAAGTCAGTAAGAACAAAACTAGGTCCATACTTCATATAAGAAAGCCGCCAGCGTGGAACATTGTCTAAAATTAGACCACGTGAAAAACATATTCAAAGATTTTCTCCCCTGAAACCACTCAATGAATAAGAAGCACACGTGGTCATTTATAATACTTTAGAAAAAATTGTATCCAAAAGATGCTTGCCTCATTTAAGTTTGCCACCAGTGGGGAACAAAGTCATAATGGACCATAGATAGTCCTTTGCAAAAAAAGTATCTTGCTGGTGCGGACCTCATCCACGATTTACTCCAGCGGGTAACAGAGCTTTACATGGGAACCTACGTAAAACTTGCTTGTCAGGACTTCATCCAAGATTGCAACCAGCGGGTAACATAGTTTAACATTGGACCCTATGGAAAACACATTCAATGATGTTCTCAGAAATGACTGTCAAATTAGATCCAAACTTAGTCTAAAAGGTCCTTATATGTTCCTTTCCAAAAAATAAATGCAGCAGGTCCATACCTAATTCAAGATGGCCACCAGCAGGACCATAGATTAACATTGAACCCTATGGAAAACAAATTCAAAGATCGCCACAGAAATATCAGTCCAATTAAAACCAAACTTAGTCGCAATAGTACTTTGATTACTATTTTTATAGACGGTATCCGACAGGATCGTGCTGCCACCAAGATGGCAGCCTGCGTGGAACATAGTGTAATATTGTATCAAAGGAAAACACATTCAAAGATCTTCTAGAAAATACAAGTCTAATTAGAACCAATCTTAGTCAAAATGGTTCCCCAATGATCCCTTGCAAAAAGATATCTTGCAGGTCTGTGCCTCATCAAAGATTGTCGCCAGAAGGGAACATGTTTTAACATTTGCCCCTATTAACAATATATTGAAAGAACTTCTCAGTAATTATTAGTATAATTGGAACAAAAGTTAGTCACAAATGCTTAAGATAGTCATTTCTATAAAAGGTATGCGCCATGTCGGTACCTCATCCAAGATGGCTCTAAGGAAGAACATTGTTTCAATATTTGACCCTATGGAAAGCACATTCAAAGAATTTTTACTTATACTACAAGTACAATTTTACATAAACTACAAGTACAATTACAACCAAACTTAGTCACAATGGTTCTAAAATGGTCCCTTGCGAAAAAAGGTATCTGGTATGTCAATTTCTAATCTAAGTTGGCTGCAAACAGGAACCATTGTTTTGCATTAGACCTCATTAAAGGAATAGTCTTTGAATCTACTAATGACAACAGTTCTCGGCTGGTCGTAGAATAAAGATTTGTCTGGTAGGTCTGCATCCAATCAAAGGAGGCCTACAGCTGGGAAACATAGCTTAACATTGAACTCTATTGATATGTCATTCATATTTTCATGCTTCAGGTGAGCGATATAGACTCTTGAGAGCCTTTTGTTTTCCTTGAAAATGTATGTCATAATGTTATTATATATTTCGTTGCAGTGTTTCTTCAGCATTGGGTCAACTCTATTTTAACATACTGCAAGACAATCTCGGGGGACATCCCGAAAATCCTATTTGTGGCAACACACAAAGACAAGGTTCCAAAGGTATGTTTAAGAGACAAAGATGAGACATAACAACGATTTATCCCTCTGCGTCTCCTCTTCCCTAGACTAGCATTTTTTTTCTTACAAGACAACAACAGATTGGGAAATTTTCATTATCTAGCAATATGATTTCAAGTGACACAAAAACTTTATAAAATTCATGTCAAATTGCTTGAATTCACGATGGAAATTTATTTTGAAAGGTAAGTGTTTGCTTACACTATCGGTCTCTTGACATTGAAATTTATCCAATCGGTGTTACTTTATTCTTAATTATTCTTTTTTGTCATATATATACACATGCTGAAACAAAAAATGAATGAAAAAGAATCAATGCAAGGACGATTAAATTTCAATATTATCCATGGTCTTGCTACTAAATGATATGATAATGTAAAGTGAAATACAGGAAATAGTTTTGTTTTTGTCTCAAAAGGAAATCGTGTTAATCACGACTACTATTAATAGTATGTCAAAAAATCAAGATGATGAATGTTGGCGATGTTATTCTTTCAATTGATAGGAGAAAATATTTTGATGTAAAATACAAAATGTGCTACCACACTACCTTGCAGAATATCAGACATAAACTGCTTGATAAACCTAAAAAAACGATGTTTTGACAAAAATAAACATAGCCATATTACAACAAGAAATAGCTCAAACTTTTTTTAGCAAAGAATTGATTATGTCACAGTTAAACTATTATATCGATGTGCTTGAAAAGTACAAGAGTAGGAAAAACATCATATAAGTCGCGAGACTATTTAAAATTAGCATAGTGTGGTCTACACTAAAAGAAAATGATATTAATTGATCTCAAAACAATATCTATAGCAGTATTTTCGTTAAACCTCAATTAAATTACAGAAATATGCATTGATATTCATAAAGTAAGACAGAAAGAACTTCAAAATGCAATATCAAGTTTTTATAACTATATTGATGTATTGTGTATTTTACCCTAGGAAAATCTTGAGGAAAGACGCAAAAGTTTATTCGGTGCAGTTGATCATCTTTTCCGCGACCATGAAAGTCGAAATCATTTGGTACTTCAATACCGTATATTTGTAGATGCAAGGGATAAAAACGATCCGGAGATGGAAGATCTGAAAACAGTTATCACTGAGTTAACCTTTAGCCATCCTTGTTGGGGAGAAAAAATGCCAAATGCCTGGGTACCTTTAGAATTAGAGATTGCAGAATTGGTAGAAAAGGGGACACAAGTTATATCACTAAACCAGCTTGATGACTTAAACAAAACAAGCAAGGTGTCCGTATTGAATAGAAAAGACCTCAAATCATTTCTTCTTATTCAGCACTCTCTAGGAAAAATTGTTTATTTTGACACACCGAGACTGAGAGAATTTGTTATTATGAGCCCATTATATATGGTAGAAGTCATGAAATCCTTTGTTACGGGTATGTTGTAACAAGAGATTGCTTTAAGACAAAAACATAACTTTTTGTCTTTAAATTCGAGTCTTTTCTATATATGTTATCACAAATTAAATGTCTTTATCTTACCAACATACCGTAATGCATTTCCTGCTTGTTAGCTTGTTTTTTTTTTGGTTTTTATAAATTGATTTTCATTCTGTTTGAACTATAATGAACAAATTTAAAGAAACTTTTGATTTGTGTATGGTAAGACGTAATTATCGATTTAGCACGTATACAATTTAGAGAGTAAAGTTACTGTTTTATTTATACCTTAATGAAATTGACCTTCAAATATTGAATAATCCACATATTTGTTTTAAACCGGGCATTCGTAATTGAGTACGCTCTTTGCCATACACTTAACATGTTCAGCGTTTCAAGAAATTATCTAATATAAAATGTGATTATTGTGTTTGCAGGTTAAAAGAAACAAAAACGGTTGAGTTTCTCTCTCTATTTTCGTACACTATTCCAGTTCTATGTTGTTGTCAAAACAAGGAATTTAAGAAAAGTGTGCATTGTAATCTGATTTTAAAGATTGTCTCTATCATTTTTTTGTTTTGATGTTGAAAGTAAAAAAGACTCTAGCGATTTCCTTCTATGCCAGGGCAAAAATATAAAAAAAACAATCTAATTATATTAATATTCCAGAAACGGGAAATCTATGTTGCGAAATTATATATTATATATAACTCTTAAAGCATTATTAAAATTAATTACTTATCTAATAAAATAAAACTATAATTCATGACTAGTGTTACAAAAAGATATAATCATTGTTTTTATTGAACAGTTGTATTTTAAGGCCGTCCTATACGTAGGATATATATTCGGAAATAAGCTTGCTATTTACATCTCTACTGTTAACAGATTTTTAAAAACAATTTTGCTTTCCTTGCAGACAAACACTTTTGGCCGACTGATTCAAAAGGAAAAGCTACGTTTGAGATGATGTCAATTCACGGAATCGTTAAAAAGGAGGAGTTATTTTCACTTTGGAAAAGAAAACAGTTTTCTAAGATATTCCCATACCGGGAATTCGTTTTTGAAATGCTTGTCCATTTGGACATTGTGTCTGAACAGAGAAGATACGATTTAAGAACAGGAAGCAGGCTACCAGTTGAAGATTTGTTCATCCCATGCATGCTAACCACAAGAAATACGACAAAATATCTGGACCAGGTATGCATTCCTCGACAAGCTATTGGAGTTGCTTTTGTCTTCAAAGGAACAATCGTACCACCTGCTTTACCAAATCGTCTCATAAGCGCTTGTCTGAATATCTGGGCCTTGAAAAATTACAAAAATGTTATGATGCTCTTCTCTGGCCTGGTTGTCCTTAAATATGACAAATCACATGAAGTCGTGGTATGTATTGACAGCAACAAGATCTTGCTCTTTGTTGTGCATGCTAGATCAAAAGGTTTGATTGTGAGGGACGTCGCAACAAGTATACTCGAATGTATGCATACTTCCTTAGAGAGAATTTCTGATTTCTATCAGCAATCTGTAACTAGTCAGTCTTTAGACCAACGGCTTCCTTTCAATGTTCAACATGCCTGCCCGGAATTGAAATGCTATCTTCCAGAATCAAAACTATTGAACAAAGAAGATTTAACTTGTCATGGACATGGAGAGAAATATGAAATAGATGTTTGGTATCAGAATAAGGTAAGACTAATTCTACATTAATACAAAATTTAATTAGCATATAATTCATTGTTATGTGTTGATTTTATTTAAAACAGAAAAAGATAAAGGTATCTAGTTGGATCTCATCAAGTAACTTCGGTATTTTGTTATCAATGTTTCATTTATACAAAATCATGTTGGCATTATGCATAGAATTGGCAAAAACTGTAAAAATGTCTCTTTTTCAATCTGCCTATTTTATGTCAATATCAATATTTCTGCATCGTCAACGACGTTAAATGTCAGAGTACAAATGATGTTGTCTGCTCTGCCGCATATTGACCCAAATTTGAAAGAGAGGTATGAGGCTACATAATGGAGATGAAAATTGAATGATATAAAAGAAGCGATTAGCTTAAAACGTAATGCATTTATCTATGACAACGTAAAATTAATATCATTAATGGTAATTTTTTTTATGATAATACGTTTTTACAGACATGAGGGGTTTGAAAAATAAGTTGCAAAACAGAAAGATACTAATACTTTCGAAATTTAGATTCAAATTTATAACAAAAAGGAGGAAAACAATAAATAAAAAGAAATTAGTGCAAGGAGCAAAATTTCACAAAAAATGTATAAAACTTACTATCTCATTGTACTATGTCTTTCATTACATGCTGATAGTTACAAAGGTATTCTATCATTTGATAAAATTTAAAAGATCAAAAAGAAGTAAGTAAAAAGGATATTTTAATTGGTTTAAATGAAAAACAAAAATAAAAACATTTTAGATTATCATATGAAGACATTTGTCAATAACAGACAAGAATAACTCAAAGGCAAAAATAAATGGAATATTACTTTACGTACTTGACAAATGCCATATTATAAATCACTTTTGTCAATGATAGATTGTTACACCGAAATGCCATTTTAAATAAAAGTATAATATCTCAAAACACAAAAATAATTGTGAAATTTATAGAATATTTGCTTGATGTAAGTGAAGACATGTCAAATTAGATAGTATTTTTCTCAATATATGATGTTTACAAATTAAGAAATGTCAAGTCACCATATGAGAGCATTTGTATGGCACGCGAATTAAAACAAGAAACAAAAGTTTTTGGTCGGGATACCTATTTTCTGCATTCTAGGTGTTCGCTAAAATACTCATTATCTCGACTCTAATCTAGAAAAAGGGTTTTTCGTCGACATTGAAATCTCAATCGGGAAACCGATTATAGAACGGCAAAACTCTTAATCCTAGCATTCAAGACCAACAAACCCAGATAAAGCATAATGCCTAATATTTGTATTGTCTGAATGTTTTGGATGATCATTAAAAGTTTGCTTTTGTTTTTATTTCAGAGAAAAGTCTTATGTGAGGACAAGTGTAAAGGTATGTTAACTATGAAATCCAAACAGACAGCACCTGACACACGTGCTTAATTTTAGCAACAACAAGTCGGATAAAGCCATTCTCCGTCAATGAATTTAAGATAACATAAGTATTTAAAGTATCGTTCATTCATTTTGAAGAAGCTATGCAACAAATCCATAAGATATTTGTCATCTGTCCTGGAATATTACTCAGTTATTGAGATGGATGCGCATTTCGTTGCACAATCTTAAGATTGCTTGATAAAGCTGGTGTTGCTTTTTAGACTTTTGGCATGCAATGTTGAGCTTATAGGTTATTTATCCGCATTATTTTGCCCTTATAATTCTGTTTTTTCATATATATTTATCTCATTTTAAACCTTTTAGCATGACCTTTTGAGAAAATTTCCAATCAGGTCTTCAGGGATATAGGGTAAGAACAACAAAATATCCCAGGCTGTTCCCAACTCTTCAAAAAATGTTTGCCTGCGATTGTGGAGTAAGAATAAATACAAAACCCATCTTTTGGACCGAGCGAAAACAAGTCGGTGCATATTATTGACAAAACAATAAAATATGCATTGCATGGTCTCAGGTATACATCAGGAATATATTAAAAACAATAGAATATATGTGTGTCTATTTTATTTACATGTATTTTTCAGTCGGCTCTAAATTATTTAAATGGTATTCATTACGCACTCCTTGTGGATCCCCGCACAATCCTCATCGGAGTTGATTGAATGTTTTCCTTTGGTCAGTTACACGAAGGTTATACGTGTGTTAGATTGAGGTGGGGTCTGGTATCTAAATTTGTTGCAACATTCATTTATGCTTGCTCCAACGATTTTCCGAAATACCATATCATAAATTTTCAGACAAAATCTTTATCCTGTGTTTTCTCCAGATTCTGTTCTCTAACTTTATTTACAATGTACATGTATATTACTTTACCCTTGAGAAAGGGATCCCATTTATTTTTATTTTTAGTTTTGTTCTGTAATTCTATAGACCTCACAACCCCCTCTTGACATAGGTGTTTCCTTGGGAAAATCTTAATTTAAGTAGTATTATGAATATAGGTTCTGATTTGGAATGTTATATTTTATTCAGGTTCGAAACGGGGAGCATAGCGTGAATACCGGGTTCTGATCTTGAATGTTAAATGTTATTCAGGTTACAGAGGGGGAGCATAGCGTGACATACCCTGGTAGTGGAGCGGGGAAGAGGCAAATTTTCAAAATTTAAATTACCCGAATGCCCAATGGATTTTCAGTATCATAAACGACATTGTAATGTTTATTCTTTCAGAAAATGGTTGTCGTTTTCATCTGACATGGTCCAAACATACTTTATTTAAGGGTCAAAGGTCATAACCCTAAGAGCTGTACTTTTAGTTTGCTGGGGTATAACTTGCTAATTTTTTGACATAGCTTTCAGATTAAGCAAATAAGTGTATCACAACAAAGCTCAATATAAGGTACCATTTGACGTTCATGTAATTCACCTTTGACCTTGAGGTCAAATAATTGTTTTTAAGTGAATGGTTTTCAATACACAAATAAATTGCATTGGAGTAGTCATATTCAAAGCGAGTTTTGCATGCATTTAAGTGCGATCTGTGCTGCTATATCTTTCATTGAATTCGACCTTACTCAAGGTCAAATAAGGCATTTTTTTTCTTAAAAAAATTGAAATGAGTTCAAGGGTGACTTAGAACAAGTTATTTGACACACGTTTTTACTATTGTACAAGGTGTCTGCAACAATAATGACTCATGTTAGTCATTGAAATTGAAGATTATGTCAAAATTCTGTTTACTCATATTATTTTTTTGTGTGTGTTTGTGGGGAGGGGGACAAACATCTAAATGATTCCGACGTTCGACATTCGCAAACACACATGGTACAACTGTCTTTTGGACTTTTTGTCAACATTGAAAGAGTTTTAATAATAGTTATCTTTTATTTTTACCTTTTAAAGTATGTCCCTTTTATTATGTGTTATTAAACGTCTACGCGTTTTGGCATTTAAGTTATGAAAAACTAGGTATTCTAAAAAAAACAAAATATGTCCGGTTCATATGTGTTTACTTAAGAACTGTTTGTTATTCACTTAAACAAGGCTTCTTTTTGTGTAAAACACACAAGGTAATTCAATGATGGCAATGGCGCAAACAAAACCGGAATTTTTATATATAATGTACTTTCTCCCGACCTGTAACCAAAGGTTCAAAAATTGACAATCTTTGTATTTGGAAGTACTTTTTTTTAAAACAGAAAACAACGATAAAAGCAAACACACAGAATTTACATATGTTCTCAACTTTGAGATGCACACAAAAGCACGACAGGACGCAATGGTATATCTTGTTTGATTTTCTTCTGTCAACAATTTTCCCGAAAATAACTTACAGTGTAGTATTTAGCAATTTACAATGAAATTTTAGCCTTTTGGACTTTTATGATGTCAGAAAATTAAAGATTTCTGGGGTAATAAATGAAATTGAGGGCACATATTTTGTAAAGTGTAGCTGATTTCGTCTTTGGAACGCTTTGTCGTTTCCAGTTTTTGCTTAGCATAGCAGAGCTGGACACCAACTTAGCACAGCAAGAACATTTTCGCATTTTTAAATGTAAAAAAAGTGAGAACCGAACCATCAATCAAAAGAACGAACAATCCATGGACAATGGCAGAATCAGACACACCAAGAAACAAGGACACCACTTGACTACGGGACAAAAAGGAAAAACGAAGACACACACACAAAAGAACAACACTGACCCAATGAAAAACCATGGGTGTGATCAGGTTTACCGGTAGAGTAAGCATCTCCTGCTACTTATAAGACACCCGCCGTGTTGAACATGTCAACTCCTGTAGTAAAGTCGAATCAGACAGAGGAAAAACAAACTTTAGTTTCAGAGGGAAAGATCTGTTGTCATCTGGGTAACAGATATCCCATAGCGATCCACAAGATCGTGATGTCGACCGTAAAACTTCTGTAGTGATGACTTTAAGTTTTTTGTAAAGTACCCTTGCTTAATTAGTCTATTTATAAGCAACTGAACTCTATCAAGGAAGTCACTGTAACGACCACAAGCCCTTGAGTAGCGAATGAGTTGTGAGATGTAAACTCCATATGCTGGTGCTTTTGGAATGCTGCTACAAAGAAAAGGGAAGTTGACTATTGGAATAATGAAATCATCGCGGTTGTCATACAGGCTAGTTTGTAATGTACCTCTGTTGTCAATTGCAAGATGAAGGTCAAGGAACGAAGCCGATGTGGACGTATCTATAGTATCTTTAATTTCAAGCTCTTTTGGATGAATAAGATGAAGAAAATCACCAGAGCGAGGGTTGTTTAATGATAAAATATTATCTATATATGTAAACTCTACGAGTATACCCAACACACAAACACATCCCTTAGTTAATTACGCATTTGTTAAAGGTGAGTAAATAAGAACAGTATAAACATGTATCATGTGTTTTTTAGAATGGTAATAATGTCAAATAAATATCATGCAAATAGAAATACTGTTGAAATATCATTTAAAACAGACTGCCTGGTAAAGGGTAAATTATAAAATTATGACCAAATCGGTACAACACTGTTTAAATACCGGAATAAAATATTTACAAAGCACAACTTTAGATCAAAATTTTGACGTGGAAAAATGATGTATTCTGGAAACAAATACGCCAATAGTTACGTGAAACAATGTTCAAATCAATTATGAGACATAATTAACAAATATGTGAAAGATTAAAAGGTAGGTGCTAAAATCATCAATTCTAATGGTTAATTTTACCAAGTTTGTAAACGACCGTAATTGGCTTTCTTTTAACATATAAGGATGTATTGATGCATAATTAATTACACTAGTACATGATTTTTGTTTCTCTGGTGATGACCTTCAAGAAGAACTGGTGAATTCAATAAAATTGCATTCAAAACAGTCCCGTGTGTATATTTAACATCAGGTTACCGTCCAAAAATGCCATTTTTACGTCAGAGGGATCACAATGTAACTTGACGACAGGCATTTTCTGACAGTTGAGATATTGATAAATAATATTAAGCAACAAAATTCCATGGGGCTTTTGGGTAATTTAAACTCGTTGAATAAGCGACTTTTTTAATATCCGCCGCTCTACTATGGATGTTTAGTTATATTTCCAGAGGCGAAGTCGAAGGAAAGATAATAAATATCAAGGATATGTCACGCTATATACTCCGTCTGAAACCTGAATTACATTGATATTCCAGTGAACAATTCTTGGGAAATGAAATCTGTGACACAAATAACTTTTTCCGATTCCACCATGTTGTTTTCATGTAATGACGTCAGTTTTTAGGACAACTTATATAACCTGGCAGTTGTCCGGATATCTGTTGACATTCAAGTATTGTAATACAATCAAAAACAGGCATACATCTGTAACCGGAATATAAAATGATATGCTAGTGATTATACTTTTTATTGAAAATTGTAAGATTTAAAATCATTTTCAATTATGTCATCAGGTTTAAAGGTTTTTTCAATTAGACCACCAAAATTCCCTTCCCTCATAGTTTTTGCATGAATATACTTTGATAATTTTAAGTGTTTGCTCATCAAATGAGTGCTCGGATATTTATTCAGATCTCGTTTTAGATATGTAAGTCATCTTCAGTATTACATGCTGCGCATATCAGTACATAGTTTAATGGTTATAGATTTGCTATAGATTTCCTGTTGACACATTTCAATGTTATAAATCGCTTTTGACTCAGAGAGTTATATTTATATCTCAACTGTCAAAACAGTCCCGTGTGTATATTTAACATCAGGGTACCGTTCAAAAATGCCATTTTTTACGTCAGAGAGATCACAATGTAACTTGACGACAGGCATTACATCTGTGCAACGTAATCGTCTTTTTTATCAACTATGAATCAGACAAAGTTGCTATTATTCTTTATTGGTAGCCCTCAAAGCTGATGAGACAAAGGCATTTTAAAGGTTTCCCTGACTTTCGAAGAAAACACGGGTGACAAAGAAATCTGTGTATTCATCTTCATTTAAACATCCTCAATATACGGAAAAAAATAAGAACATTTAGCAGGATCGTTTTATTTACATTGTTACATTAATATTTTATGTAATTTTTATTTCTATTTTTATCTGTTAAGACGTGAAGAGAACACGAATTTCTATTTTTCTTGAGAGATGGCTTGTACAATTTTTCTGGAATAAAAAAGGCACATTCGCCTTTTGTAGATTTGCTTACATTTGCTCTCATTCTTGACTTTTGCATACAATTTATACCCATTCGAAGTAAGGTTACAAAGTCAGCATTTGTTATGGTATTGTTTCCTTATAGGACTGAGCGAGGATGCCCTATGTAAGGTGCCGAGTGATCCTGAACTACTTCGACTGTCTCTACAATTTCAGATGGAATCGATGTACAATTTAGCTATACACTTAGGAATAACGTCTCAGGAATGGGACGATATGAAACAAAACCATCCTCAAAGCATTGAAATTGTAAAATTTCTCATTCTTATTAAATGGAGGGAGCAAAATACAGGAATCTTTAAAGATATATTGAAAGTACTGACAAGTATTGAGGAGGATACCCACAAATTATGTCAGGTGATTATTAATCAATTACATTTTGATTCGCTATCTATGATCTATAATATAAACAAAACAATTTGGATAAAAAGATTCAACAAACACATAAAACACAGATCTAAGAAACACAAACGTCAATGCAATTTTTTTTAATCGAAAATGTACTCTCTTTCAGAAATGTTGATTTTTTTTTCTATAAATATCCAGTGACTAAAGTGACGTACTTAAGTTCACCTCTTTTCTATGTACAAGTAGAATATCTATCAAAGAAATACAAGTTAAATTTGCAAAAAATTATTTCATATTTTGAATTCGCTGTCGAATCTGACTTTCATTGTGCATGTAGTACATTTAAATTTTAGTTGTCTGAAAAAAAAACAAAAAAAAAACATGTACAACAGTATTGTCAGCCTTAGACATTTGTTTATGTATCTCGGATAAATCAGCTACCAATTCCATTATTATTTTTTACCGAGATCAGTTTTTCAAGCTGCAAAAGGCTGTAATTGGTGCACAATTTTCATGTAGGGCTGTACGAACATTCGAACATACGGATGTCAACAGTTGTATTTTTTACCTTTTTTCACGTATTTACAGTTGTGAAACACTATTGTAATCACTTAAAGTTGTCGATTATCGAGTGCATTTCTCGTTGATTTGTAAAAGATGTTAACAATTTTGCACAATTATAAGAAGAGTAAAAACTTCGTAAAGGTACAATGTAAAAAGCATAAATTCATAAGAAAAACATTACATTCTACATTGGAACAGATCACGTATTTATATTCCCAAATCAAGGGTAGGAGATTTCATAACAGAAATGTATATGTTCAAATGTAATATATATGACTGTTTACATTATTTCTTTTTATTTTAGGTCAGAAGAATCAAGATCAGAAAAAGCGGTAAGATACAGTTTATAAAATACACAGATAGGTAATAAACAACATACAATGTCATAATATGACATGATAAAGTTATATATTTTGAATCTAAACATCGTTCTGTCGTGTTTCAAACAAAAATTATTCAAAAATTAGAGAGAATTTATGCCTGTATATTTTGATTTGATGTTCTCAGCTCGCTTAATGTTTCAAACATGGTTCAAGTTGACAAAAAAGTATGCCTTTTATAGATGTAATATATATGCATTGTTAATTGTCTACTTTTTGTTTGACGCATGTTTTTTTACTTTAAACTCCTGGATTGTAAGTTTGGTTTCCCAAAGTTTTGTTCGAGACTTAAATGATAAAGTGTACTTTTTGTAGAGGTAAATAGTTTACCTGAATGACTAAGGTTAAAGCTTTTATCAGTTTATTGAACTAAATTGGTCCGTCATATCTCCTTGATCTTTACCAGCACTACTTGTGTTAAGAATTGGAAGGACCATCTTAAATTTGAAGTTTTATAAACGATGTTGACAAAAAAGTACAGTACGCAGCTTTCTCATATTAAGTACTTAACAAATAAACTGTTTAGCTAAGGACCCTTTTAAAACGAATGTTTATAGGGTGTATAACATGATCATTGTTGGCGAAAGAAGGATAAAAACACTGATCTTGTAATCAACATGTTTTAAAATCTTTGTCGCTCTTACGTACATTTTAAATATCAAGTTGCAATCAACTTTGAAAATTTTCAACCTATTTGAAATTCTTAAAAGCTAAATTGATGATCTTTTGGAGATTACTGTCTTCAAAGCAAACATACCATTATTCCGCATTAACCCAAGTCTTTAACAATAATGTGACATCATTCTGTTTTTTTTTCTAAATTAGATATCCCAGAAGAATACATTGGGTCTATTCCTACAGATGAAATTTTGGATGCTTTGGCGCCGAAGATAGGCTTACTTTCTTTCCAGCTGGGAGTTGAACTTGGAATAGAAGTGTTCGAACTAGAAACTATCCAGTATAATCACAAACTGGATTTAGTTGGGCAGACAAGAAAAATATTACATAAATGGAGGAATGAACAAACAATCAAAGCAACGATCGGTGTTCTAGAGCAAGCACTTGTTAATGTGGGAAGAGGTTCATTGTGCTTGAAAATGGTTATTGATGAGATTGGGATAAAGAAACACGACTTTTCGAGTAAGGAAATTGAATTTTCTACAGAGCTTTAAACACATGTTCATCAATGTAAAATGAAAACAAAAAACAAAGCAAAAATTTATTTTCGTATCATTTTTTATGAATTGATATTGAAGTTCATGTTTAAAGACATTCAAGATTCAAAATTTATTTTTCATCGGTATGTAGCATTATACTCAGGTTCAAAAAGCAGCTGTTGTTCTGTAGCATTTTTGTTTTAAATAATATAGTCTAAAAATAATCTAAAAAACATCAGCAATAGACTATATCTTTTTAATTCAGTTTTTATCAATTCAGATTCAGAGTCTGAGTCTGAGTCTTTTAATATTAGATATTAAATTTTTGTTGATTCCAGTGGGATTCGAACCCCCTCTGTCAAGGTTCTACGGGTTAAGTGTCTGATACGCTACCCCTGGACCACCACTGACCTGTTCAAATTTCGGTTAATGAATAAACTTAAGTCTGATATTACATGTCAAAATAAATTTGTAGTTCACCCTATTTTACATCCCTTTGGACTCACACAGAGATGACAGGAGCAGTGTAATCTGTCTGTAATGTCTGTTCAATCGAAGAACAGCCAAATCCCTCGGTGGGAAGGCAATTTTGATATCCATGTCTTTAATTTTAACCCCGTTGTTTTTCTACCATAGACCGTTATATTTAAATTTTTAGGCCAAACCGGGGAGATGGGTAAGTTTCCACGTTGACTGGATTTATAGACAGTTTATATATACAGACACACAGAGGCACGCTAAAGAAAAGTTCTGGATAGAAAAGCTGAAATCCAGTTTGAATATAAAAGATTGAAAAATAAAATATACTTTGGCTTAATTTCCTGGCCCTACCCATTTTTTTCTCATTCTGACATGGCTGAAATTTTCCTCACTGGTCGTTACAATTTTGTAAGAGCATTGTTTATAAAATCGATGTACGGCTACTTACAAAATTCTTTTTCCCTCAATTATAATCAACAGCATCCAACATGTAGCTCTCGACATATTATATGAAGATTTGTCTTGAGTCGTTTTAACATGGATATGAGATGATGTCTCCTTGACATTTACCCCATTTCCTTTTTTTTTTCTTTTTCATATTTGTAGTTTAATCTTTGTAAATAGGTTTTGTTTGATTTTCTTTATTTTTTATTGTGTTTTGAAGAAGAGCCGGACAGGTCTCGAAATATCAACTGTTATTTTATTTGTGTCATTCCCTTTGTTTATTATGTTGTCTACCACCCATCGCCCCAACTCTCCCCCTCCCTTCCTCCCTCCCTACCTCCTTTTCTCTGAGTAACATACACACCAAGTGCAAACCTTCTAAAGCCAACAAATTGGTGATTTTTTGTGAACAAAGACTCGAATTATGGTACATTTTCTGCATCTTTATATATAAATTTACAAGACAATAAATATAGGAAAGAAAGTTTGAAACAAGTGATCCAAGATCTGTTAATGCTGTAATATCAATCTGGCCGTTGTAAACTTTTAATTGGAGCGGCGCTTTGCTTGAAATTATATAATGTCCATTCTAATATGGCTTCCTGTATTAGCTTTGTAAATAGAGTCATGTTATAATACCAATATAACACTCTAAGCACATGCGCAAAAGATGCATAGTTTCTGTTGCATATTTTGAATCTATTTTTTATTTTTTAATTAACTATCAAAATCTACCATCCACTAACAAATTTTAATTAAATTTGTTTCCGAAATTCATTATGGGATTTTTTTCTACTTGAAAAGGCAATGTTCGGGAAAAACTTTAATTTTCATAATTGTGACGTCACAAATAAAGTCGTAATGTCCGGTTCGTAAGCAGCGTCGGTTGAAAAGTTTGAATGGAGATTATGAGGACTTGAGGCATTTTCTACAGTTAAAATAGCAATTAAATCAAACAAAAGTAAGATTTTATTGTATTTGTGGAAAGTTGTTTTTTTTTATGTCAGCGAGTTGGTTTATCAAAATCAAAATTTTAAGGAACCATTAGATAGTCACTGCTCGCTTCGAATATAAAATGGGTGAAATTTTCATATTAGAATCGAAATAAAACATACCCGCCAAATGCTTTATTGTCATTATAACATGGCCTTTCGTTGTTTATGCATATTTTACCCCTCGCTAACGCTCGGGATAAAATATTTGCTAAAAACAACTCAAGCTCATGTTTTAATGATAATATAATATGGCGGCAATGTTTTTTTTCTTAATTTTCCCTAGAAATTTGTCGGCATGTCTTGATATTATAAAGTAAAGTACTAGTATATACAAAATGTATCTGCGTGGTTGAAAGATCAGCATTACTTTTTCTCGTGCGCAACCTGTTAATGGTTTTTCGCAGTTTTCGTTTATAACGTTGAATCAAGTTGCTAGTTTGTTTAAAGCTTATACCATTCATAAACTATCTAAATTTGTTCAGATTAAATACATTCAGTTTATATATTCAATGGAGATTCCAAGGGCGGTTTGGTTTGAAAATATCTTAAAATTCCTAGGTTTTTTTTAAATGGTTCCAATTATTGAGTAATTATGGGTCGGGTCTCCCTCAGCAAAAAGTTGGGATACGCCACTATTATTGACGTTTTATATCTCGCAGTTCTTGTCTATCGCATGGGGGTGTAAAGTGTGAACCAGAAATTACATCATTCGATCAAATTAATATTCTTGCATATATTTCATTCATATTGTGTGTACATAATAAGAGAGAAATACAAGCTCGACAGCATTTAATCGTTTATTGTGTACATGTAATTATGCAGTTTTTCTTGTATAGCATGTGTAAAGGAAAGTTATTGTTTGAAGTGTGTATTTATTAATTGTAATGCAATTAATGGTTTTGAAGCGTGGCTATAGAAGAAGTTAATTCCGTTTTTCGTTTGCTTCAGTCGCGTTTAGACTTCGTTTGCATTCCATTCATATTGGTACATTGATCCTTGAACCAATTATATATTTTTGAGATACATATATCATACCATGGTCAAACGTTGTGTTCAATTTCGTCAGTTATTTGTTTACACCTAATCCGAAGGTTAAATGAAACAAAATCAAGATATACAAAGAGAAGCGTTTGTTGAGGAAGAAAGTTTGTCAAAGCAAGACCGCCATTTATATGTTTCGTTCTTACGTTTTCCTTCCATTTTCCTATTGTGTCTTCTCTTCTCAAAATCAAATTTATGCAATAAAAATACTTCGGAGTTTTTGAACTCTTATGTTACTTTGTTTTTGCGAAATAGTTTTCCTTTTAATATTGATAAAACACTTTGATAACAGTTTTTAAGCTTTGTTTATAAAATACATTTTCATTACCTACACTTAATATTCAGTGATGTAGAAAAATAGAAAGACTAAATGCAAACATTCGAAACACCAGCATGTTTGCATCAAATTTTGTATAAAATGCAATGATTTGAAAGACACTCTCTTACAAAAGTACGATAGACTTTAATTGTGCATTGGTTAAAAGACTGCCATATAAATGTATTTTTTTAAATCTGCTGTTAATGGAAAATGTACATTATTCTAAACTATTTTGTTAATCTTCAAGTTTGATTAAAATAAATCTGTCAAAGATTCCTGAAAGAAAATCTTTAAGTCGAGACTTTTCATTTCTATATGAGTTTTAAGTTGATTCAGGGGATTGAAAACAAATATAAAAACCAACCTTTTTTACTGAATGGAATCAAAGTATTCGGCATTTTACTTGAATAAGAAACAGCGACCATATTTTTGGAAGAACTTTTGATAATTTCTTCCAAGATAAGCTTTAAAAGGGACTCTTTAAAGTCTCAATTGATTTAATCGATAGACTTCGACAGTAAATTAGAAGGCTATATCTTTAATTACGCTTTGAAATGCCACCTCGAAAAAAGAGTCACCTTTGACAGTATTGTTCCCAATGTTATTTCTACATACATTACTTCTCCTTGACAAATTATCATTTTTATGCCCCAAGATCGAGTATCGGGGACATATTGTTTTTGACATGTGTGTCTGTCTGTCCGTGCGTCCTGAGCTTTAACCTTAATATAATTTTTGAACTATTACAAATAAACTAATCATACTTGGCAGGTGTATACATGTAGGTCTAGTGAAGAGGAACAAAAAAAAACTTAGGTCAGGTTAAAGGTCAAGATCACAGAGGTAAAAAATGCCATTTTCATATGTTTTGTGTGAAAAAATGACTCTAACCAAACATTAAGATTTATTAAACTAATAAAAATGCCGTTGTGGGCATATGTAGGATTTCACAAACACATCTTGCTATATAACTGTTCAATATTGTTTATACAGATAAATTGTGTAGCAACTATGTAGCAATGCTCCATACCTAATAAATAACATGCTTTATAAGCCGTTCAACCTCCATATCCTGGAACTAAAGTAAAAATGTGGATGTGATTTAATGTTGTCTAAATTGTAATAGCAGCAGATGTTGTTATTGTATAAAAAGTTCATCATTAAAATAGGAAACAATTATGTGTTTATGTTTCTTTTATATTGGCTGAAAAAAAGTTCAACCAATCTCGTTGTAATACTGTCTGTTAGTTAAGGTAACAAAGTTTCTTACTTTTTTATTTCATACTAACCACAGATATGGATTGCTTCGCATAATATGTGATATAGCCGGATGTTAACAGTCCATATCAACATACCTAGCCCGATATGGCCATATCATCATCCCTCGACCCATATCATTTTCGGCTGATATCTGGTGATGACATGAGACTCTCGGGATGATAACCGTGCTGATATGAAAAAGGCCATGTATTAATATATATTTATACGTGTCCTTAGCAACAAATTATTTTGTATGTTTGAAAAGAAAAGAGTAGACATCACTGTCGTTTACCCAATACGGAATAAGTCCATGGGCTGGAATACCCCAACTTTCCAACCCCACCCATTTTTTTTAAGTTTGCATAAATCCCCTCTTCAAAATAAAACATGTTACCACGAGCTTAACCTATACGCATTCGTGGAACAGGGCCCATTTTTAGACCCACCTACCGAAATTTTGGAAAATTTCGTTTTTCGATCAAGTTTTTCTTTCAGTTGCTTCAAAATGTTGACCAAATGCTTCCCAGTTATAAAAACGATGTATCAAAATATTGCTTATTGTATGAGTTTTTCGAAGAACCAAAATGTTTCCAATTTCTATGCCCAATACGTTCCATAGCGCCATTAACCGTACCCCTACCCCTATGAAATATTGAGGAAAATTTAGATATTTTCATTGAAATTGCGGAAGTTTGATGGTCTAAAGAACCCGAAGTGCATCTCAATTCCCGATTCTGAAAATTGTATTTAGTTTTTCAATCTATTTTCTTGAATATAAAAAATTTTAACATAATGTTTACATATTTTTAACGTCCAAAGTTTTATTTTCAAATGGACCAAATAAATGGATCTTTGAATATTTCAGATTTTGATTAAGTTTTGTCATTCTTTAGCCCAATATTACTTTTTAGTAAACAAATATCATTTAAAGTAGGTATCAAATGAAAGCTTATTATATTTGCTTTACAACTATTACAAATAATGGCCATTCTTATGTAATATAAACATCAAACATGAATAAAACTTACCCCTACTCAAATTTACTGTAAAATTGTCAATTTTTGTCTATGTTCGCATAAAAATAACCAGAACACTCAAAATATGGTATAGTACATGACAATGTTTCAAAAATTATACCATGATTTCGTATTTTGACAGCCATTTGTTAACTTAAACTCAATATTTTGCCTGAAATTGATGAAAAATGGGAATTTTCATCATTTCAGATTTGCCCAAACTTCACTGTTAAGGTGTCTCAATAGTATTATTCCGCGATTTTTGTCTAATAATTGTTCATTAAGGTGTCATTCATTAAGACATTTAACAAAATAGTTATTTGAAATGAAAAGAAAGTGCGAATTCCTAATCATTTTTATACCATTTTCGTTACAAAAACGTGAGCTAAAACACATGAGCTTAAAATCTGTAGCTGGATTTACAGAACAGAGAAATTATTCAAGGGAGATAATTGGATAAAATATTTTAACAAAGATATCACTAGAGAAGTTCACATTTTTCAATTTTTCTCGCTTTTTTCAACATATTTTTTATATGTTAACTACATGATGATAATTAAACACATGCAAAGTATGGAAAAATTCTATAATAGATGTTGTAAGCTATCCTCTCATATTATCATTTTCCCTATCATTTCTATGTAAAATCCTGAAATTTTCTATTTCAAATTTTGCTCTTAAATGCACGGTGACCCCGAAATTTTATTTTACATTTTGAACAATAATACAATTGTGCTTCTACACAGAAAATTTCACAAAATTCTATAATAGGAAATTAATACCCTGCAGACACCTTAAATCGTTATACAGTACAGGGAAAATTCAAGATTGCCGTTTTTGTGATCCCGAAGTGATCATTTTGTGATCCTGTAGCAGTCAATGATTGCAATCAAGGATTGTTCTTGCTTGCGATCAATGATCATACGGGTATATGCTATCAATGATCACAAAACAATTTGCAATCATTGATCCCAAAAGTTATGATCAGTGATCACAACTTGTGGTGCGATCCTTGATCACAACAGTGCGATCATTGTGATCCTTGATTGCAAGATTGTGATCCTTGATCGCAAACTCATTTGATCCTTGATCGCAAAGTCATATGATCCTTGATCGCAAAGCTGTAATCCTTGATCTCAAACTTGTGATCATTGATCGCCAAGTACATAGTTATAGGTTCGTTCCATTTACAAACATATTTAATGTGTATTAACGGGAAGTTTGAAAAACCGGAAAGCCTTGTCCTTCATATCTTTTGAATGCATTAACATATAGAGAAATTATTCACAAATATTTTAAAAGCTAATAGAAGATCTATAAGATGATACATTACTTTATGAAATTAATTTTAAAGACATCACGATTACCGGAAGAAAAAATGTGAAATTAGGACTTGCAGTGTGGATTTGGTAAAACAATTCCCCGTGGTAGAGATGTATGCTCTTTATTTTTCTTAGATATGGTGTACTTGTACATGAGATAATATCTCGTGTCTACACTTTGTTCAATTACTATTATCTAAGTTTATGTAAATTCTAAAACCGAAGGATTAACTCCCACCATCGTAGTTTTGTCCTTAGCTATATTTGATATTACTGATTATTCGGATTACGTTTGGTTTTATGCATTATAGATATTTTTTGAAATTATGGATTTCCTTTGTTTGGGTTCTAGTGCTGCTGATGAGGAATAAATTTCCGAAATGGCCATACAGCTCATTAAAATTATTGCAGTTGGAGTGAACATATGTGTTATGGTCTCATGTTCATTTACTCCATATCCTTTCGTAAAATATTTAAAACTATAATTTTCGAAATCTATAGGACTTAATCAAAATTTTTTTAGTGATTTTCAAAAATGATTTATTTACAAATAAAATGGCTTAAATGATTTTTTTTTTTGTTTTACTTAGAGGTAGAAAAAGTGGCCGGGAAAGACTACTATTGTTGTCTAAAAACTTCGAAATTTATAACTTTGAGTGTGTATTGAATAAAACTATATTAGCCGATCAATTTGTTTTTATTGATATCAAAAGATAATTTATTTATATATAAAAACGTATAAACTGCAGTTGTTTTTCACTTAAGCAAAGGGTCAAAACCGTGACCTGAAATATATCTTATATGGTGGAATTAGGCAGTTACAAAACACACGTACTAGATTTTCAACTTTCATTGTGTATTGCATGAGCCTTGGATAACCCTTTTGAATTTCTGTGATTGATTTTTAAAGACAGTTGATTAATAGATAAAATGATATGGCAGATGTAATTTTCTTGATATCAAAACAAAAGATCAAAACCGTGGCCGGAATTATATATGGTGTGGTCAGTCAACTGTCAATTTTTTAACTTTGAACAATATATTGAATAAAATCAAATTATCCGGTAAAAAATGTTTCTGATGTTGTAAATTAGCT
>MJUU01009407.1:22393-32536 GCA_002080025.1 Modiolus philippinarum
GGTCTAACATGGGACCCCATGGGAAAAGCATATATTTGCTATCTCCTCGGACGCTACTGAAGCAAATTCAACCAATCTTTACAGTAAGGATGTATGGAAGGTACTTGGATCTGACAAAAAAAGATGGCCTCCAGTGCAGAACATAGTTTAACATTGGAACCAGGAATTAAATAACCATCCTTAATCATCATCTCTGAAATGTATAGAAGGTCCTTTGCAAAAGTTATTCATTTCAATAGGATCAGACAAAAACATGGGTGCTAATGAAGAACATAGCTAAACATTTGACCCCATTTGTAAGAAAACACCTTTTTTAGTCATATATTGCATAGAAGCATTTTGCCAGGTGAGCGATACAGGCTCATTCTCTGAGCCTCCAGTTTATAATCTCTGAATATGTAATGAATGCATATTTAAATGGTAATTGGTTTAGGTCGTCAATATTTAATTTTTGGTGGAAACCAAAGATTTGAACATATCATTGCTTGACAAACGGGTGGATAATTGAACTTTTAACCTGTTCTTGTTACATGTTGACGAGATAATGTTACGAGTCATTTTCTGTTGAGTTACAAGCTGACCTGTTTTGAAATAACAGTCTGCATTTAGAATTTTACTCTTTAATGCAAAACTTTGGCAATTCCAGGTAGCGGTATCACTGATCTCTTTCCCGTACTAATTTTTTTAATTTCGAGCAGAATTTATGCAAACATTGGCAGAAATCGCAAAAAACCGGTTGGAACCAACTTTTTCTGGAACTAAGCTTAGTTTAATTATGTATTTGTAGAGACTTTGTCTCGTGCGCATTTACTCCATATCATTTCATTGTTATTTCAAATGAACAAAACGCCACAAAACTAGCAATTCGAACCCCATAAAAGAGGTGTTATTAAGTGATCCGTAAAGGTAGGCATGATCTCCTCCACATGTGGTACCCGTTATACTGCCAATGAAAAGTCCAGTGTTAATTCATGGCCAGTGCTTGTCAGGTAATAAATTCTGGGCCAGCTATTATCATTTGCGATGTGAAACATTGTAACTGTCAAATTATGGTGATGACCGTATAACTTCGGAAATAGTTGAAATCGTATAACTATGGAAATTGTTGATATCCGTATAAATCATTTTGAAACTCATCATAAGCAGCAAAATACCATTCCTGCGATTTCAAAAATAAAACGTAAGTAAAAGATCTGGAAAAAGAGTATATATTCGTTCCGGCAGATGAAGTCGCCAATAATGTGGTCATTGTTTGACGTTTAAGTATTACATCGAGGTGCTTCGAAATGAAATTACCAATTCAAGTACATTCCAAGCTACCAAGTCATCCGAAACACAAATAATTGATGATCATATGATAGCTACAGCTGAACTTAAAGCAACTTCTAATCATAGAAGCATTCCTACTATGTATTGGATTCCTAAACTTCACAAAAATCCTTTAAAATTTCGTTTTATTTCGGCATCAAGTAAATGTTCAACTACACACATTTCTGTTTTATTGACCAGTGCACTTACTACCATAAAAAGTCTCGTCACCAATTTCAGCAACAAATATTATGAGTACAGTGGAATTAACTACAAATTCAGTAGAAGTCTTGGAAATACTTCGATCTGTTAAGGAAACATACACCTCCGTTGATAGCTATGATTTTTCTAACCTTTATACTACATTACCGCATACACTTATCAAAGAGAAATTTTAGTATTTGATCAAATGGTCCTTTAAAAAATCAGGATGTACTTACATATGTTGCAATATTTTTAAATCATTTTTCAGTGACGACAAACATGACAAATATACCAATCGGACTTGTCAGGATATGATTAAAGCATTAAATTTTCTTCTTGATAATAATTTTGTTCGTTTCGGTGATACAGTCTATCGGCAAAAAATAGGTATTCCTATGGGTACCAAATGTGCACCTCTCATAGCAGGTTTATTTTTTTTATTATTGCTACGAGTCAATTCATGGCCAAAATTCCAAAACACCCTGCTAAACAGTATTTAGTGGATATTTTTAGCAATACATATAAATATTTGGACGATATTTTGGCTTTAAATAATCCTGAATTTTCTAAATGGATTGTTCGCACTGACGGTTCGCTTCTCACTTACTTTTCTAAATTTAGACGAAATTTATCCTGCCGAACTTATTTTAAATAAATCCAATAGCAGCAGCAATCATACACCTATTCTTGATCTTGATATATCAATAAAACAAGGAAAGTTAAACACTACAGTTTATGATAAAGGGGTGATTTCTCTTTCCCTACAGTTAACTTTCGCCATCTCGACGGCGATATCCCGTTAGCCCCTTCTTACGGGGTCTTCATTTTACAACTTGTTCGATATGCACGAGTATGTAGTGATGTTTCCGACTTCAACGACCGAAATCTTTATCTAACTGAAAAACTTCTGAATCAAGGGTTTAAATATCATAAATTGATAAAAACATTCTCTAAATTTTCTTATAGATACATTGACTTATTAAGAAAATTTGGTTCTACATGCAGGGCTCTTATACAACAGGGCATTTCATATCCAAATTTCTATGGAAACGTCATTTACAAAGCGCATAAATTCAAAAATTGTTTAAATACCGAAGTTTCTGTGAATTTATTTTCTGCATTTGCTCATTTCGACAACTAATGTCTCTTCGGTGCAGATAAAATCTAAACGTTTGGAAGACCGTAAAATCAAATATGCTAAAAAAACTGATAGAGAACAAATATCCAATATGATCTTAATGAAAAGTTAAAATCAGCTAAGGACAGAGCTTTGCACGAGGGAGATACTCCTTAGTTTTCAACAAAATTTACAAAAATTTAGATATCCGATGAACAAACTCATTCATAAAGGATATAAATACAGTATTGTTGTTAAATCTTTACTTCTGGTTTTTGTTGGTCAATATATTGATCAGCTCCTAAATACTTTACACCGTAAATAAATTAAAACAGTTTTTCATCTTGGCAGTATTTGGTATTGCACAAGATCATATTATTCTTTCAGAATTGATGATGTTATTATACGAAATCTATTCAGAAGTATTTCTATTGAAGTTTCAATATGTAAGAAGGCTTGATATCATAGTCAACGGAAATTATGTCCTTAGCTAGCTGTCAGTAACTGCGAGCATTTGTCAGGACAGTACCTATGTGTTGTCCTCATGTTTTATGTGCTTCATTGTAAAGGTACTTGCCTTGATAAGTTGGACTTTTTTCTGGTTTAATTTTTACTGTGAGTCTTTTGTGTATTTATTTTTTAGCCATTCACCACACATAGGGGAGGGTTTGGATCCACCAAAATGGGCTGAACCCCATCGCAATTTTTGCGCCTGTCCCAAGTCAGGAATATGTTGGTCATTGGCTTTTCCTTGTCTTCTTATAAAATTTTAGTTTCTTGATATTCGGATTATTGGATGTGGTTTGTTTCCATTGATTTATTCACTTTTTGGGGCCATTTAGGGCTTGCTATATGGTGTGAGGTTCCTCTGTGTTGAAAACCGTACGGTGACCCCTAGATCCTTTGTTTTGGGTAGTTTTAACCTGGAGATGGGATGTTGTCTCCTTGACATTTACCTCATTGCCTTTCTTTTTCATATTCTGTAGTGACAGTTGCAGTAGTGTTGAGTAGTAAATAGTATTATTACTGTTCATTTACCTAAAATAACACAATAAGGTATAACACTATTCAATGTCAGATAAACAATTTAGTCAAAAGTCAAAAGTAGTATTTTAAATCTATCTGAAGCTTGCATTTTGTGTCCAATTTTTTGCATTCAGTCGGTAGATGCAAAGTAAGTCTTCTATTGTCAGTGCTTGTCTGGATATCAAAACAATGAAGGGCAACAGGTCTTATTTTTAATTCTTCCTGATTATGTATTTGTGGGTTTTCCATTTTTTAAAATTTTGTTCCCTAGTTTTTAGTAATGCAATGGCCTTGTGGGTGCAACAATAGTCTGGGCTTGGTTGGCTGAAAGGAGTAGTACATCATGCAGAATCGTATACAAAGCCTAGATACCTGTAATATAAATCGATAAACTGGCTAAATGAAGTGTAATAGGAATCCTACACTTGTTTTGGCGGTGTATAATAGGGGTATGGTCATTCGTGATCGGATTCATATTTGCTTGGTTGCGTGGATATAGTAATCGTATACCAGGTTTGGTGAAGTGTAGGTGTTGGTAATAGGTCAGTCTTGGAAGTGTAATTTATGGTAGTATTCTTTCTGGGATGTGAGAGTAATCGTATACCAGATTTAGATAAGTGTAATAGTCCCCATGAAGTGTTATAGGAATCGTATACCAGGCTTGGTTGGGTTTATAGGAATCGTATACATGTCTTGGCAAAGTGTATTAGGAATCGTATACCAGTCATGATGGAGTGTAATAGGAATCGTACAAATGGCTGTGTGAAGTGTTAAAGAATTGTTTGCAAGGCTTGGTAAGTGTAAATAAGATCTTTAACAAATCTGATGAAGTGTAAAACGAATCGTATGCCAGTCTTGGCNTTTTTTTTTTTTTTTTTTTTTTTTTTTTTTTTGAAGAAAAAAACAAAATCCACAATCCTATTAAAGGTATTATACCAGGCATCGCTAGGTCAAATTAAAATCGTTTTCCAGTCTTGATCCAGTTTGATCGAAATTGTAAACCAGACTTGAAGACAGGAATAAAAGCCCTGTCCTTGATAAACTGGAGTTTTCTATGTATCGTGTGCGTTTTTGTCACATGTACATTCACTCCATATCCCTTCATTTTTCCTATTGGTATATCTGAAAATTGTTGCATTTCTGTTGAGATTTGTGCATCTAATCTACAGATATACATTAATAATTTAGAATTTAGACGGCTAATTCGGGTCATCACCTTAAAATGTGAGACAGATAATTTCTTAGTCATGTATGCATGATTAAACGAATAAAAAGGCAATATATGGGGAATTTTTTTACCCAAAATCCAAAAATGTAGCACAAATGGAATTAACATGACAAAGTAAAAAAAATAAACACAAAAGAACAAAACGCCACAAAACTAGCAACGCCAACCCTTATAAAAAAGAGATACCATTAGGTGATCTGTAAAGGTAGGTATCTGCATGTGTGATACCCGTTATACTGCCAATGAAAAGTCCAGTGTTAATTCATGGTCAGTGTGTGTCAGTTTCGTAATAAACTCTGGATCTGCTATTATCATTTGCGATATGAAACATTGTAACTGTCATTTTATGGTGACAACCGTAAAACCTCTGTAGTGACAAAATTTCAAGTGTTATATATACCCTTAGAGTCTAAGTTTTTTAGACAGTATTTTTGATCTACTGACAAAATCGTTGTACAAACTTCAAGCATGTCATTAGCGAATTGAAGAAGAAGAAGAAGAAGGGATTAAAATGTTAGAATTACTGATCGACAATTCATCTGTATACTTATTTGGAGTACTTGTCATCCGTATTCAAATGGGCACAAAGTGTGCACCTGTATTGGCCAATCGGTCTGTATACTTTCATGAGGCCCAATTCATCGAAGGGCTTCTTTTAAATAAGGATTAAAAATCTATCCCAATACCTTTAATATATAGATAATATGTTGTTACTAAATACTAGTAACCCTCGCTTCGGTTAGTTTCTTCATCTGATGTATCCAAAAGAGCTCGAAATTAAGATACTACAGACACTTCCACATCGGCCTCATTCAATGACCTTCACTGGATATTGACAACAGAGGTAGACTTCAAACTAGGCTGTATAACAAACTCAGTGACTTCACTTTTTAATAGTCAACATTCCTGTTCTTTGTAGCGACATTCCAACAGCGCCGGCATATGGGGTTTAAATTTCAAAACTTCTGTGGTCGATAGTGACATCCTTGATAGAGGCTGGTTATTCAAAAAAGGCTACTTAAATCAGGGTATGTTACCCATAACCTGAAGTCATCACGATCTTGTTGACCGCTATGGGGTATCTGTTTCCTAGATGACAACAGGCCTTACCCTTTAAAGGTTTAAGACTGTTATTTCCTCTGCCAGATTTGACATGTTCAACAAAGCGGGCGTCTTTTAAGTAGCAGAAGATTCTTACTCTACTGACGCACCTGATCTCACCTAAGGTTTTAATTTGAATCTATAGTGTGTGTGTGTGTGTGTGTGTGTGTTTTCTTCTTTTTTGTGCCGTATTTGTGTTAAGTCTTTTTGGACTGATTGTTCGGTTCTCAATTACTTTTGTTATGTGCAGACACCATATGCTGGAAATGTAGAAATATTACTTCTATAACAAGGGAAGTTCACCATTGGAAAGTCAAATTTTCAAGCTTGTTATGATTTCAGACTAACAAAATAATGAATATTGAGGTAATAGTTTAGGTATACTGCTGATGATAGTTTCATGTTAATTTTGGTATAAAAGATCAACTATTTGATTTTTACTGTGAGTCTTTTTGTGTATTTTTTTTTAGCCATTTACCACACATAGGGGGAGCGTTTGGATCCAAGAAATCGAGTTTAACCCCATCGCAATTTTTACGCCTGTCCCAAGTCAGGAATATGTTGGCCATTGGCTTGCCCTTGTCTTCTTAAAAAATTTTAGTTTCTTGATATTTGGGTTATTGGATGTGGTTTGTTTCCATTGATTTATTCACTTTTTTACCTTTTTGGGGCCTTTTAGTTATATAGTGTGAGGTTCCTCCGTACGTTGACCCCTAGATGCTTTGTTTTGGGGCGTTTAACCTGGATATGGGATGTTGTCTCCTTGACATTTACCCCAATGCCTTTCTTTTTCATATATATAACGGATATAGCAAGCTTTTTGTCTACATGTTTAACATTCATAATATTCTTAAGCATGTGACAACTCTACATGTCGTAAGACATTATACTTGGCTTGATAAATTATGCAGTATATATTAGTCTGAAATACAAAAAATGCCGAAGTTGCATAAAAACAGTAAATTTCGTTATGCTGTACACGTATTTAAAGGTGTAACCTCTCATCAGCAGCATTAAAATCAAATAATATGGAAAGCCATAATCCAAAAGTAGTCCAAAAAGAAGTACACGTTTCAAAAATATCAAAATAGGAAGCCAAATCCAGTACCAAGGACATCTACAGATTGTCATACACGGAAAGAAGCCTCAGTATTTTGAGTGGTTTGAATTTTGATAAAAACAGTAAATTTCTATAACACGCAAGGTAAAATTTAAATGTTAGACAAGGCTGACTATTGGGTTGGTGAATACCCTCGGGAACCTCTGGTTCACCAGCAGTGGCAACGGTCCAAGCGTTCAAAATACAAAAAAATACCGAAGTTGCATAAAAACAGTAAATTTCGTTATGCTGTACACGTATTTAATGCTGTAACCTCTCATCAGCAGCATTAAAATCAAATAATATGGAAAGCCATAATCCGCAAGTAGTCCAGAAAGAAGTACTCAGTTAAAAAATATCGAAACCAGTACCAAGGACATCTACCGAGTGTCATAAACGGAAAGAAGCCGCAGTATTTTTAAGTGGTTAGAGTTTTGATAAAAACAGTAAATTTCTATAACACGCAAGATAAAATTTACATTTTAGACAAGTCTGACTATTGGGTTGGTGAATACCCTCGGGGACCTCTGTTTGACCAGCAGTGGAAACGGCCCAATCGTTCAAAATACAAAAAATATCGAACTTGCATAAAAAACAGTTAATTTCGTTATGCTGTACACGTGTTTAAAGGAGTGACATCTCATCAGCAGCATTAAAATCAAATAATATGGAAAGTCATAATCCAAAAGTAGTCCAGAAAGAAGTACTCATTTAAAAAAATATCGAAATAGGAAACCAAATCCAGTACCAAACATACCGAAGTTGCATCAAAAACAGTAAATTTCGTGAAAAATCAGCCCAACATTGTTAAATCTGCAAATTTTTTTCGACCTCGAACTATCGCTGTTGTGACATCAATGGCAACACAAGCGATACTTCATCCAGCACTCTAGACCACTCGGCCACCTAGAATATGTAGAATACAAAAATACTAAAGTTGCACAGTAAATTTAGTTATGCTGTACACGTGTTTCAAGGACTGACCTCTCATACGCAGCATTAAAACAAATCATACGGAAAGTCATAATCGAAAAGTTGTAAACAAAGAAGTAATCATTACCAATAGTATCAAAATAGGAAGCCAAATCCAGTACTAAGGACATCCACCAAGTGCCATACACGGAATGAAGCCGTAGTAATCTTAAGGGGTTAGAATTTTAATAAAACAGTAAAATTCTATAAATCGCTAGTTAAATTTTCATGTCAGACAAGTGTCACTATTGGACTGGTGAATACTCTAGGGGACCTCTGGTTCACCACCAGTAGCATCGGTCCAATGGTTTCAAAATACAAAAATACTAAAGTTGCAAAAATAAACAGTAAATTTAGTCATGCTGTACACGTGTTTCAAGAAGTGACTTCTCATCAGCAGTATTAAAATCAAAATGGGGGTAGTATAAAAATTACCAAACAGAGTTGTCAAGAGTCGATGGCCATTAGAAACAAAAGACAAAATAGGTGGAAACCAGTGGAAAAATTGTCAACCGCAATGGTCCTGACTTTGAATAGGTGTTTAAAAAGATATTGTGGGTTAAAACGGTTTTATGGAGCGCAAAACCTCCCCTTCCATTGCGGTAGTGTCCGGTGGCGACTCGGTAGCAATTGCTATTGAAAGGGCGTAAACAATTAAAAGAAATGTTCAAGCCAGTATTGAGTGAAAAAGAATCTTAAATCAGACCAAAAATTTAATTTTTTTCCACTTGGGACTGATATACATTTAAGAACTTTTTTAATAATCTTATTGGACGGAATCTATTTTGAAGCCTTGATTAATAAGGCGGTCATGGAGATAATACAGGTCTTCGACAATGACAAACCAATTATAATCATATTTAGTTCAAAGAAGCCCCTTGTTCTGTCTTGAGCTGAATCCATGTGCTAGATGTAGAAACAAGGCAACATCCATGTGTCATCAACGTGCATTAAAAATATCGGGCAATTACAAACACTGTCATTCTTTGCCCTACATAAATACATTACAACATGCAACCACAGAGCACTCACCAAGTTGAAAATAAAAATCTTGACAAGTAAAATCGGGATATATAGGCAATATATAAACAGATGGTCAGAAAAATATAGTTAAATTTTCAAAAATAGGGAGCCAAAATGTTATATTTCAAAATGAGAAATTTTCACATAAACAAGTTCGCCATAACTGATGAAATATAAAGTGCATACACCTAAAGCACTTGTAATATTTTACCGACTCCACACTGCACAAAGACAAACTTTGTCGTAAATGAGCAGATGAAAGGATTTGACATAGATGTACATAGGAAAAGCACTACAAATACAATGCAAAGTTGAGCAAATAAAACAAACTCTAAAAAGTTACTCGTAATATGCATTGCTAAGGTCAAACAATAATAAGAAACCATCAGCCACATTTAAAATGTGCTTGTAAGTTGTATTTTCAGCCGGGATCATGCATTGGGTCTTTTTGTCGGGGAACGGATGACAGCGATTGTAAGAACACTATGCCAGTTGATTTTATGTTTGTTGACGACTCCGCTTCCATGACATGATAAGTATGTATGTAGCGTTGCTCGACATCTAGCAATGTATTACGCTCAAACCGGTCCTAGTGGTCGTCTTGAACTTACTATGAGGTATGAGCAAAGCTCATTGTTGAAGGTCCCAAGACGACTTCATGATGAAGAACAACAATAAAACCGTTGTTCCATTCCTTTGTTTTTTGTATTTTTGGAGACTTTGTCTCATGTACAGTTACTTTACATTCTTTCGAGACATAAGTTGTCGAAATGCGCATATGCAGAAAAGAAATTCACAGTAACTACGGTATTTAGTCATTCGTTGATTATTGTTACGTAAATGTGTTAAGGAGGGTTCATTTAAATAAGTGTACATCCTTTTGTCCATTAGCGTACGGCGTAAAATATTATGATCTTTAGAATTGCTGAAACAATTCAACTAAACTTTACAGGCTAGGAAAATGCTCTTTTTATACCAAAATCAAGGCATCAAAATTCAGTTAATCATCAATAAAAACCGCGGTCAGGTGCAGTTTTTTTTTTTTTTTTTTTTTTTTTTTTTTTT
>MJUU01009407.1:32762-44469 GCA_002080025.1 Modiolus philippinarum
AAAATTTTAGTTTCTTGATATTTGGGTTATTGGGTGTGGTTTGTTCCCATTGATTTATTCGCTTTTTTACCTTTTTGGGGCCATTTAGTTATATAGTGTGAGGTTCCTCCGTACGTTGACCCCTAGATGCTTTGTTTTGGGGCGTTTTAACCTGGATATGGGATGTTGTGTCCTTGACATTTACCCCATTTCCTTTCTTTTTCATATATATATTGGATATAGCAAGCTTTTTGTCTATATGTTTAATATTCATAATATTCTTAAGCATGTGACAACTCTACATGTCGTAAGACATTATACTTGGCTTGATAAATTATGCAGTATATATTAGTCTGAAATACAAAAAATGCCGAAGTTGCATAAAAACAGTAAATTTCGTTATGCTGTACACGTATTTAAAGGTGTAACCTCTCATTAACCTCTCAATATCAAAATAGGAAGCCAAATCCAGTACCAAGGACATCTACAGATTGTCATACACGGAAAGAAGCCTCAGTATTTTAAGTGGTTTGAGTATGAAAGTATGAAAAAAAACCTAATTGCTACCTAAAACAGGTGCCCGATACCCCTAGTTTGTCTCCTAGTAGACTTTGTACCGGGTGTAGTAATCAAACCATGAACTTCATATATTGACAAGAGGATAATTAACAGTTTAGGACATAGTTGTAATGAAGGTGATTTTTTCGTGTGTTATTATTCTGCTTTGTCAATTGGTCCGTTCAGGTCTAACCATTTAATTTTATAAATACCAAGTTTTATGCCACCTATGTTTAGTGGTACTACGTTTGACGGGTCTCGGGTTCAAGGGCCTATTGATAGTCAATGTCCATAGCCTGTATTATAATAATTCGTTCACATTTCCCATCAAAGTGGATTTCCTTAGTGAATAATTCTAAGTGACTGACCTCTACAGGATGGCTGTAACGGAAAATGAATCGTTCCTGTTGTTTACTCCAAGAACATGGATATAAAAACGGAGAAATGCACTGCTATTATAGAGAAAGAAACAGGGAATTCAGTTTGATTTTACAGAGGTAAATTACAATAATATATAATTCTATTAAGTATGGAATATAAAATATAACTAAATAACACCCTTCTGTTATAAGGTGAACAATGTGAACTTTGGGGAAAGAACTTTTCAACGGCAAGTACAGAACTAATTCAAGTAGAGAGTTTATTAAAGACATTTAGCGTGTTGACGGAATTATATTTTTAAATGTAAGTGATTTATAGACAAGTTGTAAATCAAACTATCCTTATAGGTTCTTATAATCATTTGTATGGTATTTCTGTTAAAGAGACGTTTCATATGATAGTTCATTACAATTGAGCAATAACAGTACATTATTTGAATACCCGAGGGCGTCAATCGTAGATTTGACGGTCAAAATGCAGTTTACAGGCGACGCGTAGCGGAGACTGTAAACGGATATTTTGACCGTCAAATCAAGATTGACGCCCTCGGGTATTCAAATAATGTACTGTTATTGCGATTGTAATGCAATTAAAAACCATTAATCGATTTCATGTTCTATTTTTAACTTGTGTATTTGTAACCATACAAGGAACCAGACTAAACAGGGAACCTACCATGTCCCAGGTGTGTAGATGGTGGAATTGACGGTCAGTTCTGACCAATCAAAACTTTCGTTATATAAATGTTGCATTACAATTTCCTTTTCTGGGTCAATTTTTTAAGGATTGGAGTCTCAAAGTGTTGCAGTTTGTATTTCATGTCCTGAACGGAGAATAGTAAAGGCAATGAATGACGTAGACGTGAATGTAGACAATAATATGAAGGGATTACAATATAGGAAATTAAAAGAGGATCGTAAACTCATCATACTTTAAACAGTCAATAACTATATTTTTACACATTTGACAACTCATATCGTAATTGTATTATGTTACTAGAATATTTTCGTTAAGCTATGAAACTGTTTTGCAAAATCAAGGACAAGGACATATTTGTACAAAAGCAAGTGTATGCATGTTAAAAAAATACATGAATACCACAACCAACAGCAAAGATTCATACGGTTATATGTATGATTTTAAAGCCAATGGTATTTGATTGTAATATTCTAATTATATATCTAAAATCCACGAAAAGGTTAAGTTAGGACTCTGGTCGAGATATAAAGCAATTCATGAAAATGGCAAAGCTGCTTTAAATATCTGAGGTGGAAGAAAAAAAGGATAACAGCACCAATTTTTTGCATAGTTGTGCATTTAGACCCACATTTATATAGGTCCACAAAAAAGTCAGAAATTTTTTATTGATTTAATAAATTTTAATAACGTTTCTCATTTAGGATTCCAAAATGCGTGCCCATCTTTATAACAAGCAATAAGCTAGTTCAAATGCAGCTCTTGGTACATTTGAAATAAACTTCATGATTGTTTTAATTTCAGTAATCTTAATTCAGACAAAAAAAAATAAACTGGTGACGACTTTTTTTTTCACCACAATCAAAATTTTTGGTAAAACCAGAAAAAATGTTCATAGTTAACAAAGTTCTCGCGTTACAGGTGATAATAACCAAAGTCTGTTATCGGGTGAAGATCTGACAAACTATAGTTCTACATGTTAATGGTTTTGATACCTGGTAATTAAGAAAATAATTTTGCCTCTGCTAATATAACCTTTTTTATTTAGGCAAGAAAATGACTGAGAAAATTTACATATGGGAAACGAAAGAAGGAAATGTTGGGCATGCTTCTATGAAGTTGAAGGATAATACTTACATAAGCTGGTGGCCAAAAGAAGATAAAGCAAAAAATTCCATTGTAATGCATTGGGTAAGTTGCTTAATATTTCACAATTTTGTATTCAATTTCTATGTATAGACTTCCTATCGACCGACTTTCCTTTTGCTACAATTCTTTAAAAATATGTTTCATATCCATTTCTTTATCTATCGCAGAAATATTACCAGATTAGAATTCCGTATTCATTATGGTTTCCGTTATCAGGTGTTTTTTTTTCGAGGTGATGTTATTAGCCTTACGCCCAACCAAGGCCCGACTCTCCTCAAGGAGAAACGGAAATAAGTCAAAAGTAAGTCAAGAACTCCGGATAATATTTCAGTGCAATCATTATCGAATAAGATAACTAGTCTAAAATTCCAAACAAAATTTCTGTAGAGTCCATATCGAAGAAAAATTACCAAACCAAAATTCAAGACAATATTTCTGTAGAGTTCCTATAGCAGGCATGTTATCCGACCAAAAATCAAGAAAACATTTCTGTACAGTTAATCGCAGGAATTGTACTAAACCGAAATTCAAGACAATATTTCTGTAGAGTTCTTATTGTAGAAATGTTTCAATACCAAAACTCCGAATAATATTTCTGTAGAGTCCATATCGCCAGAATGTTAGCAGACAAAAATTCCGGACAATATTTCTGTCGAGTTCTCATCACAGAGTATTGTGACACCAAAATTCTACGGACAATATTTCTGAAGTCCATTGGATATCATAGCCAATACTACGGGAATTTCTAGATAGGAACTGCGGTCGCCTCAAATACCAGTAAGAAGAAGGACAGGATTCTTGACCTATTGAAATAAATATATATACTACCTAAAAACAAACTAATAATGATATAAAAATGTACTTATATTTTTTCCTACTTGACAATTCTTTAAATAAATATTGATTGATTGATTAGAGTTTAACGTCCAGTGAGCAATATTGCAGCTATATCATGACGAGAACAAGTTAATCAATTAAAAAAAGAAAGAAATAAAGGTGGAAAGCACAACCGGTGCTACGAGTTTGGATTACCACTGGAAAAGGGGAGAAATGGGTAGGGACAGGAAATTTAGCCTTCTATGCCGAGCCCTAGTGTCTCGACTCCCTTTAGAAAAATATAGAAGGGGTCTTTAGACTGCATGGAGCGTGGCGTTTCTCTACAATGGTACTCGTTCGGGCTTTCCGTATTATGACCTGACTACCCCGCATAGACGGGGCATTCCCCTATCCACCAACTGGGGTCGCGCCCGGCAGCTCTGTAGCCGAAGCCCCTGAAATTAATTGACGATTGAAAATTAATCTGGAGCGCTACAAATTGATTGAATATAAATCACCTGAGCTCAGCAGTGTGATTCCCCTATCCACCAACTGGGGACGTGCCCGGTACCTCCTAAGCCAAATCCCCTGAAAACCGAAAAACTAAATATTGATTAACGATTTAAATTTAAAGAGCGGGATATCTTTCACTCATGTAAGATATTATACGTCTTTTCCTCTCGTTTGGCTACGCTCAACTCGAGAAAAGACGAAATTTCTTATACTCATGAAAGGTCTCCCGATCTGACCTTATGAAAGATCCTATTAGTCTCGCACTGTCCCTGATGTTTGATTCTTGATATCTCAAACCGCTAAAAATAGAAACTGTTGTGTCTTAAAAGTGACAAACTGAAATCTTTCTTTATCAATTCTTCAAGAAGAGAACAAAAATCCGATATAGGGACAACTATACTAATCTGCAAAATTTTCAACCATACTGTGTGTGAACAAAAAATCAAACTTGACTGAGGGGAATGTAAACTCCTGAAATCTTTTAACTCTTTAGCTTATGCATCAAAGTTTGACACTTAAAGGTTTATCATAATTTCGTGAAAAAATGTAGTAACTTTAATTTGATGTCTAGATTTATTTAGTTTCGAAATATTAGGTAATCACTTCGACTTTCCAATAGTACTTTACTTACACAAAGTCGAAGTAACGTCATTATATGAATAAATCATTCCAATTCTTAAGGGCAAACGTTGGCCATCTTTAAATGTGCTCTTGATTGTAGTTTTTAATAATACTGGTTATTGAAATAATTGATGATTTGACTTCAGTCTTTTAAACAAATTGGATTCTGAATATTTAAAGGAACACTTTCATGTAACTACAGTAAGCAATGAAGGCATATGGAGTAAATGTACATGAGACAAAGTCTCTACAAATACATGGTAAAAAGCAATGGAACAACGCTTTTATTGTTGTTCTTCATCTTGAAGTCACCATGAGGCCTTCAACAATGAGCTTTGCCCATACCTCATAGTAAGTTCAAGACGGCCCCTAGCACCGGTTTGAGCGGAATTCATTGCTAGATGTCGAGCAACGCTACATCCATGTTTATTCTGGCCATGGATGCGGGATTGTCAGCAAACATTAAGGAAACTGGCAAAGTGTTCTTACAATCACTGTCATCCGTTGCCCGGCAAAAGTGTTTTTAACAGATTGTTTACACCTCAATGTTTTTACATTTCATTTTTTTTTACTGTTTCAGAAATCAGTTGAATCCGAGACAGCAGCTTCATATGCACAAGATGTAGAATGGGAAGGCAAGGCTACAGACTGTATGATTGAAATTCCAGGTGACAAGCTAGATACAGTAAAGATAAGAACTTGGTGGAATCAGTTTAAAGACAAGAAAAATTACCATCTACTTGGTAACAACTGTTGTACTGCAGTATACGAAGCTCTAAGACAAGGCGGAGCAACGAAACACAGAGCTTTTCCCATGACACCCATTGCTACACCAACAAATTTAAAGCAATATGCCACAGAACTCGCCAAAGCCTGATCATAGTGCCGAATATTATATCAAGTATTAAAGCATTTGGTATTTCTTTTAACATATTAGAATGCTGTAACTAAATTATATTTATTCCGTCAAATTAAATTTCATATTGAATTTATGTAATCACTAACTATCCGAATGTATGAAAGAATAAAATATCTTGAAATACTGAAACAAATACTTGAAAAGGATTTAAAACGCCTGCAAAAATCGAAAATGGGTAAAAGTTGACCAGATTCTTTTGCATTTTGTATATTACAAAAAATACAATGGAAGTTCTGTACTGTGATAGCGTTACATGTATTATTGTAATTGAATATATCTTGGTAAGAATCCTTGCCTGTCATTTTGATTCAAACTCTTTACAGTTTTGCCAAATCCTCCTGATTTTTGTTAAGACATAGATATATTTCAATCTTTTGTATAAAGGGAAACAGGACAATGCACTGTCTATCATATATAAGCAGCCTGGTAAATATAATAAATCAATGAATGGGGCAAGTTCCTTTCATATGAAAGAGACCTTATAAAGAGTTTGAAAGTTTACTCCATAAAAAAATGCAGTTATTGACGATCTGTATATTAAGTTCAAATCAAACGGTGGATCCACTTTGAAAGACATATACGTAATGAATTTTTAACCGATTTTTTCATTACGTGTGCATAAATACGTTCATTTCAGATAATCTATGTTGTTTTCATACAAATTAAAATGTATTAATGAAAGATGTGTTTTATTTTTAAACCCCCACTTTAGCGGGCGGTATGTAGTGACCATGGTGACGGACGCATAGGATACTTACTTTGTGGCAACAACTACTCCTGGACCACTTGCTGAAATTCATTGAAACTTTGACAATGTTGATTACACATTGCCATTGTGCACTATTTAAAATTTTTGATTTGATCTTTCGGGGGGTATATATTAGTGAGTTTTGCTCACAGTTTTTCTAGTATTTTTCACATTTAGATGTAAAAAAAAATTCTAAATGAATACCGAAGCAACAACAAAAAAAAATCATAGAACTGATTCAATAAGACGTATCTTATGTCAGATTTTGTGTTAAAGAAAACACAATGTCATCAAATTTGGAAGGAAACAGACAAAAAATATGTTATACATTCATACACAATGTAGCTTTGTGTCATCTTTTTACAAAGGAACTGTCAATTATTGATATAGAAGCAAACATTGAATCAGCACAACAACACTGCATTTGATTGACCAAGAAGGTCAGGTAGGGACACATTTATTGAATCGACCCTCTCTAGAATGCGTGGCGATAAAGATTACATACAGACAGAGAACGTAAATGATGGAGACGAAACAAACACAACTTGTTATAATAAAAACAGTGTGAACCCCTTAAAAACAGGAGTGTCATCAGGGGTAATCATATTTTATGAAAGGATATGGAGTAAATGAACATGAGACCATAACACATATGTTAACTTCAACGGCAATAAATCTTAATTTAAGCTAACCTGCTTTAGATGGTGATTTATACTAAAAACGATTTTAATGCGTTTGTCGTTTCTAATTATCTCAATTGGCAAAATACAGAATCTGTGTTTCCAAGATTCACGAAAATTGCAATCTATTTTCGAATTGAGCTCATATTTCCGATTTTTTTTTCAGTTTTGCTTGAATTTATAGTAATTCGTATTTTGTGACATAACTATGGTCAGTTATCCTTATATCGTAACTTTATGACATAATTTTCAACAGTACTCGAAAATATTTTGAAACTTAACATAAAGAGGAAACTGATAATACTGTCTTTAAGATATTTAGTTTTAATTCAAAAACATAGACACTTTGAAAACTCTTGATTTTAAGAAATATAACAAAATCTCCGTAAAGAATTCGGAATATATTGTTATCTAGTTGCCTAAAGGATATGTTTGTTCTATGTAAAGTGACGGTACTGTTATCTATTTTACATTTTGACACTTTACCCGTTTTTCATATGGTAGCAAAGGCGTATCGAATCGTATTTTACATATTCTCTTATCTGAAAAGTATGAGTGGCCGTTCATGTCACAATAGGGATATTTCTTTATCTATACTTTTTTCTATCATGATACTTGTACGAAGTATATTGATACTTGTTAGAAGTATCATGATACTTCTTACAAATATCATGATACTTCCTACAAGTATCTTGATGCTTTTATTATGACAACTCTCTTCTTCATTTATAATAATACTTGTACGAATTATCAATGTACTTGAAGAAAGTATCGTGATACTTGTTTAAAGTATAACACTACTTATTTGAAGTATAATGATGTTTGTTAAAAGTATAAAGATACTTGTTGAAAGTATAATGATACTTGATAAAAGTATAAAGATACTTGTTGAAAGTATAATGATACTTGTTAAAAGTATAAAGATACTTGTTGAAAGTATAATGATACTTTTTAAAAGTATAACGATACTTTTTAAAAGTATAATGATACTTGTTCAAAGTATAACGATACTTCTTAAAAGTATAATGATACTTCTTAAAAGTATAATGGTACTTCTTAGAAGTATCATGATACTTCTTAAAAGTATCATGATACTCCTCAAAAGTATAATGATACTTGTTCAAAGTATAACGATACTTTTTAAAAGTATAATGATACTTCTTAAAAGTATAATGATACTTCTTAAAAGTATAATAATACTTGTTTAAAGTATAATGATACTTCGTAAAAGTATAATGATACTTCCGAAAAGTATTATGATACTTGTTCAAAGTATAACGATACTTCTTAAAAGTATAATGATACTTCTGAAAAATATAATGATACTAATTAAAAGTATAATGATACTTGTTCAAAGAAAAATGATACTTGTTTAAAGTATAATGATACTTCGTAAAAGTATAATGATACTTCCGAAAAGTATAATGATACTTCTGAAAAGTATAGCGATACTTGTTAAAAGTATAATGATACATCTTGAAAGTATAATGATACTTGTTAAAAGTATAACGATACTTATAATAAGTATAATGATACTTTCACAATATTAAAAACATCTTTATACTTGAAACAAATAACTTTATACTTTGATACCAATAACATACGCAAGTATTTTCCCTTATGCAATTAACAAGTATTGTTATACTTTTAACAAGTATCATGATACTTCTAGCTTCCTACAAGTATCGATATACTTTAAACAGTATCGCTTTACTTTTGACAAATATCATTATACTTCCAAAAGTATCATTATACTTTTGACAAGTATCATTATACTTTTAAGATGTATAATTATACTTTTAACAAGTATCATTATACTTTTGACAAATATCATTGTACTCTTAACAAGTATCATTATACTTTTAACAAGTATCATTATACTTTTAACAAGTATCATTGTACTTTTCATTAATATAGTTATACTTCCTATAACTATGATTATACATATTAATAGTATGGTAATGTACATACTTGTAAGAAGTATCACGATACTTGTAAGAAGCATCGTGATACTTGTAAGAAGTATCGTGATGCTTGTTTGAAGTATCATGTTACTTCAAACAAGTATCAATATACTTTATTCTAGTATCCTCATACTTCGTACAAGTATCATGATAGAAAAAAGTATCGTTTTAGAAATATCGTTCTTCTGACATGAACGGCCACTCAATTATTGTTGCTGAGTAAATTGTATATATTGCGCAAAGTGACTATTTATATCTTCGGAAATTCAAAGAAACTGAACTGAAGCAAAGTTGAAATATCAGTTTAGACTGGCAAAACTGTTCATTCCACTTGTGGTGTTCTATTATATCATTTTTTTTTTTTTTCATGTTGAATTTCATAATTTTCCTGTTATTCTTTTTGTTAACTTGTTTAGAACATTTAATCTTCAATGGCAAAATAGGATTTAAAATGGAAAAGGTATTTGAAAGGTATTTGAAAATCACAGAAGCACATTTTTCCAGCCCAGTAAGTCTTATAATTGGCTGATAAATGAACATTGTTCTAAATACTATACTATACAGAATTCCAACAAGTAATAGTTCTTAGAAATTTGTTCAGTAAATTGGCAAAAATGGCGTTCAAATTTTCATACAATGTAATTTTGATTTTCCCAAATTTCCATTTTCATGTCGAAAGAATAACACCCGCTCTGTCACTACGTATTCCACATTGTTGTATTGATTAAAAATGACAGAGATTCCCAGGTATGCAGACCTCATCAACAAATTATTTTTCCAAGGATATGAGTTAAAGCTGTTGATATTGACCTTCACCGCCTTCATGAGTTAGTTGACCAAAAAAAAATGCTGAAACTTTGATAGTCCCGGACTGGGCCGCCTTTTTAACCTGTCGGAATTCTTCCGTAGTACAACAGTGTTTTGCTAGAAGACTAGGTTCTTGATGAGCTAACTTGCAGTTTAGCGGCCAGCACTCATGACCCATCTTTCAAAATCACGTTTTGTCATATTTTTTTTCTTTTTCGAGATAGTGGTCATAGAGTTAATAGTCTACCTGTATTGGGTTTTATTCGTTTGTCTATTATACACAAGGGAAACAGGATAGAGAGAGGGAAATTGTGGTACCTGTTAACCCCTACCGCTATCTTAGGCTACTGCCGGTACCAAGTCCGGTTATTACGAGTTATTATTGTTATTCATGTTTGTCTCTGGCCTGTTATGTGTTTTTCTAGAGCAGTTCCCTAATGCATTGTGGCATGTGATTGTAATTTTCGGCTATTGTAGTTGTTTACAGTTATCTTCAGTTTGTAATTATTTGTTTTTCCTTCGTTTGTTTTGATTGATTGATAAATTAAAATTTAACGCCCAGTGAGCAATAATTCAGAAATATCAGGACGAGAACAAGTTAATCAATTAAAAAATATAAGTAAAAGAAGACAGAAACAAAGGTGGATGGGACAACCGGGTGCAACGAGTTTTGATTGTCACTGGACAAGGGGAGAGATGGGTAGAGGCAGGAAATTTAGACTTCCAGTTCCAAATGACCCCCAATGTGTCTGCTCTCCTTAAAAAATATAGGAGTCACACCGCATACAACGTGGCGTTTCTCCAGTCAGTTTGGCTTCAATGGTAGCGGTCGGGCTTTCTGTATTATAACCTGACTCTCCTACATAGACAGCGCGTTCCCCTATCCAATACCTAGGGACGAGCCCGGCAGCTCTGTAACCAGAGTCGTTGAAAACCTATTCAGGTGCCGGGTTTTTGTTTTCTATATAAGCTTTAAATAATGGGGAACATTTACATGAGTAGCAGGGGACGCCTCATAGAGTTCATACGATGTATGTAAGTTTTTCTGGAAAATGCATATAACCAAGGATTATAATAATGATTTCTAAAAGTGAACAACAGAATGGATTTGACGCTTTCACGAGAAAACATAACCCGTAAGTATATCGAAATGAAAAGGATAACAGCAAACACCTACAATGGCCGAAAAATACAGTCACATGCCACAATGTACCGAGGAACTTCACAAAAAACCAATAAATAAAAGACAAGAGACAAATGTAAACAACGATAGGAACTCAGGACAGCCGGACTTGGTACCGGCACTAGCAAAAGCCAGCGGTATGGTTTGAACCGATTTATGGGTACCTCTTTCTCTTTCCGTTTCCCTGTAGTACTAGTATATTAAACATACGAATAAAACCAAAAACAGGTAGACTACTAACTCCATGATCACAATCCAGAAAAGGAACAAAACGTAATTTTGAAAAATGGGTCAAGGTGTGCTCTCCGCTATACTGTCGACTAGCTCAAGGAGCCTAGTCATTTGGTAATACACAGTCGACATCGGCAGTATCAATGAGAGCCTGGTTATCCTGAGTTCGTGTCATTATTCATGTTTGTCTATGGTCTGTTATGTGTTTTTCTAGAGCAGTTCCCTAATGCATTGTGGTATGTGAGTGTAATTTTCGGCTATTGTAGTTGTTTACAGTTATCCTCAGTTTGTAATTATTTGTTTTCTTTCTTTTGCTTTGATTGATTCATTGGTTAGAGTTTAACGACCGTTGTACAACATTTCAACAATATCAAGACGAGAATAACTTAATCAATTCAAATAAATTATAAGTAAAAGAGGAAAGAAATAAAGGTGGATGGCACAACCGGGGCAACGAGTTTT
>MJUU01009411.1:0-58390 GCA_002080025.1 Modiolus philippinarum
TAGAATAAACTGTATATCAAACACCATTTAACAGTGAAAATTTCATAAAAATCGGATTAGAAATGGCTTCTAGAGAATTTTTTAAACAGGTACCATTTTTACATAAAATGCACAGGGAAATTTGAAAAGTTGACTCACTTTTGGCACTAGGCTGTGTGTATGTGGAACTGTACATCGCTAGCCGAATTCCTGCACAGATGGCACTTCAGCGTCAATGTTATTTCTCAGTTTACTGAAATAAAATATATTTTTAAAATTGTAAAAATAAAAGCTAGACCCACCATTCACAGACTGCATACAATATTATCAAGTCTATATATATATACACAACTTACCAAATACATTTCCTTCCCTCAGTAAAGTAAAGTTATCTATTTCTACATACATTTCCTACCCTAAGTAAAGTAATCAATTTGACATATATTTCCTACCCTAGCTAAAGTAATCAATTTGACGTATATTTCCTACCCTCAGTAAAGTAATCAATTTGACATTTATTCCCTACCCTGGGTAAAGTAATCAATTTGACAAATATTTCCTATCCTAGGTAAAATTATCAATTTGCCATATATTTCCTACCCTAGCTAAAGTAATCAATTTGACACATATTTCCTATCCTAGCTAAAGTAATCAATTTGACATATATTTCCTATCCTAGGTAAAGTTATCAATTTGCCGTATATTTGCTACCCCCAGTAAAGATATCACTTTCTGCAGACATTTCCTACCCCCAGTAAAGTTGATTGTTTCACAGCACATTTCTTACCCTTAGTAAAGTTATTGATTTCCACATATATTTCCTACCCTTAGTAAATTTATTGATTTCTGGATATATTTCTGAACCTTACTAAATATATTTATTTCCATATATTTTCTTGGCTTAGGAAATATTTATGTCCCAAAACCTTTACTACATGTTCCAAATGTTTTGCCATTTAATTATTTGGTAGCCTCGCCAAAGATTTTCGTTTCCGTATATCTTTGCACCGGTACACAAGGATATGGCAAAGCTTCATCTTTATACTGGTTTATAAATTCTTATCTTTCTGAAAACTTTACGGTTATCATAAACATACACAAAGACATAACATTACATATGTTTTAAATAGGCCTATATTTACTTGGTAAACCGCGGTCTCTCAAAACTGCGCTGAGGTTTGTAAAGTATGGCAAATTTTAACATTTACTTAACGGAAAGCAAAGATAAATGTATGTAAAGATTTGTAAATGTTATGCAAATTTTAAACTTTGCATATATTTGTATAACATTTGAATACGTCTGTAAATTAAAGATTTCATCTAGTGTTGATGGTAGCAATAACGGGAATCTTACATTTTCATCCAACGGAGCATTATGAATGCATCCCTTACATCTTATCAAGTTCTCCTTATCCATGTACAGTTTCAGCTGTTTGACAAGGTTGTGTTTTTGCCCTTTCCTATTTGAATGTCTTGAATGATATCGGAGTAATATCTTTGCTGTGTATGACATATCCACAAGATAGTTGCATTTTGTAGTTCATTCATGGTAAATGTTCCTAGTTGTCTTTGTTGCGATCTACAATTTGTGATAAATTTTTTCACATAAGAAGTAAACCGAATGAGCTTCATAAGTGAGCTGAATCTGTCGATACTAATTACATTACTAATGCCTAGTGTTTTATCCAATTCCATTTGTGTTGCAGTTTGCACAGTGTCAATAATAACTTCTTGTTCAGTGATTGCCGACATAATTTGAGTTTCATTTTTGTTCCACACACGCCAATTTGGTTCGTTTGTAAACCATTCCGGGCCTTGCATCCACAGTTTGTTTCCTTTTAACTTTTCTGCTGTAATTCCTCTAGATAACATATCGGCTGGATTGTAATCATTTGGGCAAAATCTCCATTCAAATTCCTCTGTGAGTTCTCTTATTTCTCTGACATGATTTTCGATAAATGGTTTCAAAGACTTCTTTGAATTCAACCAGCTCAAGACTATCGACTATCTGACTGTCACTCCATAATACCGCTAGAGTAATATTTACATGCTTTAAAATAAATGTTAATAATCTACTACGGCAGCCATCAACTCAAGTCTTGGAATGGTAAGTTTTTTAAGAGGTGCAACTCTGTTCTTTCCGATGATCAATGACCTATTTCCGTTTGCAACAATGTAAGCACAAGCCCCGTAGGCTTTCATACTAGCGTTCATAAAAACATGTATAACATTGTTCTTGTCAACGTCTGAATAATCCTCAAAATAATGTCGATGTATTTCGGTTTTTGTTGTTTTTTGAATGTCATCTCTTATTGTTATCCATTCTGTAATCATTGATTTTAGTAGCAATTCGTCACAGCTCATGTTGTGACGCCAAATTTGCTGTATAAATATTTTACTACGTGTTGTAACAGGACTTATTATCCCAAGTGGATCGTAAATACTGGATGATTGTCGTAGTACTTCGCGTTTTGTGATTAGCTCTGATGAATCTATGTTGTATTTAGGAAATCCTAATATATTACAACGTAACCCGAGTACTTTGATAATTTGATCTCTGTCTAAAACATGTTCTACTTTATGTCTAGGAGTCTAGGATGATGTTTATTTCGCTGAACTTGATTACTCTTTATTCAGGGACCGACTCCGACCTACCGTTGGGTGTGGGGTTTTCTCACCGTTCATTGAAGATCTTATGGTGGCTTTGAGTTGTTATTACTTTGGGTCGTTGTCTCTTTGACACATTCCCCGTTTCCCTTCTTTTTTTCTAATGCTGTAAATTCTCGTAGATGTTTGTTGTTTGAGGCCCAAGAACTTAAGTTGAATCCAGCGTCTTCGAATAAGCCCAGGACCAGTCTGAAGTATTTTGACAGCTCCGACTCGGAAACGAAACTTGATATTATGTTATCCACGTAGAGGTCTTGTGCCAATCGTTCTGAAAATTCGAAAGGATTGTCCTTCATGTGTTTTGACAGTACAGCGTTCAATATGAACGGAGAGCAAGTGGCGCCGGAAAGGACGGACTTAAATCCAGAAGTTGTCAAATCACTGCTTTGATCTGTTGGATTACTCAACCGGAAAAACCTGGTAACATTCCGTTCCACAGTATCCAATCCAATATTTAGAAAAACCTTTTCAATGTCTGTAGATGCTGCGAATTCGTTCATTCGGAATCTCAGTAGAATTGCGGTTACAGCGTTCAACTTCGGGGGTACATTTAGTAGGCAGTCATTCAAGCTAGCACTTTCAGTTGTTTGTTTGCAGCTACAATCATACACAATCCTAATGGGTGTTGTTGGTGAGTCCTTCTTTGCAGGATGGTGCGGTATATAATGTAGCTTGTCCCTCGTTTAAGTTTGATTTTCCATATCAACCCTCTCTATAAATCCTCGATTTTCAAGTTCACTGATTATTTCTCCATATTTTTGTAACAACTTGGGTTCTTTACTAAGACGTCTAATTACGTTTCCGGTTCTTCTCAGTGCTACTATCTTCTTATTCTTCAACGGGGCGTGGTCAGTTTTCCATAGAAGTTTGGCTACATATTTATTCTCTTGAAATGATATTGATGTCTTCTCATACGATATCTGAAATTCATCTAGTTAACTAGTCTTATATTGCTCCTCTGATCCAATGGATTCAATCTTTCAATATTTCTCCAAGTCGAGTTCTTCTGTTTTGTGTGATACAATTACATTCAGTATAGAATTTACACTCGTTTTATTGTTATTTGAAGTACATGTAAATATACCGAAATTAGAATTAATATGACCAGAGCCAAAGGTAAAACTAAATGGACACTTGATTTATTTCGAAAAAGTGTTTTGAAGGAAATCGTGTTTTGGAAGCAGTGTAAGATTCAAGTACCAACAAACAGGAAAACGTTTCAGTATGTCACATCGGTACAGTTCATAACATCAGCAGGGAAGACATTCGCCAAAGACCCTGCGTATACTGTGGTTATATTCATGATCCATCAAGATGTCCAAACTTTACTGATCATAGTTATCGTTTGTCATTTGTCCGTTATAGTAATTTGTTCGTTAATTGTCTACGAAACCACAAAACTGCAGACTGTCAGCCACGTTTCAGTTGCCGTACTAGTAACGAGAAGCATCATTCTAGCTTATGTGACAGAATTAAATACTTAAACCCAAACGCACGAAGTTTGGTCACCGAATATTTAGAACATTTCTACAGTGTTTCTACTTTTGTGGCCGCTGAGTATGTCGGGGAAATATAGCGCGTAATGCTAGTTTGTAACGTTACCCCTCTTATGACGTTATTCTGTACACAACGCATACGACCACGAAATACAACGACCGTAACGTAAACTTGGTCTTATTCTTTTGCCTGAAGCTACCACTTTACGATATTGATATGTCGGCAATATATAGCGCGTAATTCTAGTATTGTAACGTTACCCCTCTTATGACGTTATTCTGTTCACGACGCATACAACCACGAAATACAACGATCGTAACGTAAACTTGGTCTTATTCTTTCACCCGAAACTACCACTTTACGATATTCGTGCAATGACCAAAGGGACTATGGAGAACTCCAAAGTCAAACCTTTACGGAATGGACATAAATCTGCGATGAACATACTGTTACAGAAAGCGGAGGAAGTCACAGACAGTTCTATTTCAAATGAAATCGGTCCACTGCTGGAGAACATCCTTTTCAAACAGAGCATTCTACGTTCCTTCGACGAAAGGATTCTAAATGACACTCCCGATGCCCATATTGAAGAGGAAATCATCGAAACAGACAACTATTATTTGACAATCACTACGAGGATAAGAAAACCTTGTCGTTGTGTTGGAAAAGTGGATGACATTTGATAGTACATCCGTAATGACACCCAAGTATTGCATATTGGCAAGTCCAAGACGTAGTTTCAATTTACCGAAGTTGACATTACTTACGTTAAATGGTGCCATTGAACATAGGTAATGTATCATAGATATATTCATCTGCCTGGTGAATTTTATCTGCTACATCATCTTCCGAACTCTCCCAACGATTTTATCATTTAGATCCTTAATAATGTTATTTTTCTCCAACACAAAATTTAGAATACGTGTAGGTTCTTCATTGTCATCGCTAGAATTGTCTCTGATTTCCTCAAAGTTTCTCTGAAGTCTTGTAATTGCTCCTTTATGTCCAATTCGAATGGCTTTCAATTTTGCACTCATTGTCCCGTTTAGTTATAGATATCGTAAATATGTAGAAATTATCGTACCTTTTGTGGAATTAAAGAAAAGACGTCTTGAATACGTTTCATAGTATATTACAAAGCTATAGATACACGCCAGGGAGACGTGACGTTACATTGGCGCGAAACAATGTTAACGTCCATTACGCGGAATTCACAACATCCCCAACAGCGCCTGCATGCGGAGTTTACATTTCTCAGCTCATTCGCTATTCAAGAGATTGTGGTCGACACAGTGACTATCTTGATAGAAAGCGGTTGCTCAAAAATAGACTATGTTACCCAAAAATTAAAGTCATCCCTCCAGAAGTTTTACGGTGGGCATCACCTTCTTGTGGACCGCTGTTGGATATCTGTTTCCCAAATGACAACAGATATTTCCCTTTAAAAGCTTAATTGTTGTTTCCTCTACCGGAGTTCACCTTACTACCGGATTTGACATGTTCAACACGGCGGGTGTCTTATAAGAGGCAGGAGATGCTTACTCTGCTGGTGCACCTGATCTCACCCGTGGTATTTTATTGAGTCCGTGTTGTTCATCTTTGTGTGTGTGTGTGTCTTCTTTTTTTTCTTTTTTTTTTTGTGTCTCTGTTTCTTTGTTGTTTCCCATTTTGCTATTGTCCTTAGATTATTCATTTTGGATTGACGGTTCGGTTCTGATTTACTTTAAGACTGCATGGATTTTCCACAATTCTGTGCAAATTTTTTCCTAAGTAATTGACCACTGAAAGATTCTCCGCAATTCTCCACTAACAATGACTTTTCCCTATTAGACTGCTTTGAAGATTTCCCGCAAATCTCAGCAAAATTTTAAGTGTTAGACTACTGACAGAATCTTCGAAATTCTCCGCAAACTTTTTCTCAAGTAGTAGAGGACTGAAAGAATCTCCGCAATTCTTCGCAAACTTTTTCCTATTTAGAAGACTACTAAAAGAATCTCGGCAATTCTCCGCGACATTTTTATGAGTATTACACTACTGAAAGAATTCCCGCAATTGTCCGCAATTTTTTCAAAAGTATTAAACTACCGAAAATCTCCGCAATTGTCCACAAATATTTTCTTAAATGGTGAATAAAAGGATATGGAGTAAATGCACATGAGACAAAGTCTCTACAAATATATGGTAAAAACAAACAAAGGAACAACGCTTTTATTGTTGTTCTTCATCTTGAAGTCACCATGAGGCCTTCAACAATGAGCTTTGCTCATACCTCATAGTAAGTTCAAGACGGCCCCTAGCACCGGCTAGTATTAGACTACTGAAAGATTCTCCTCAATTATATGCTAATGTTTTCCTAAGTAGAAGACTACTGAAAGATTTTCTTCAATTCTCTGAAAACTTTTTTCTAAGTATTAGACCACTGAAAGATTCTACGAAATTCTCAGCTGACCTTTCGCCTAAGTATCAGTCTGCTTGGGAGATTTTCCGCAGTTCCCTGCTGACTTTTCCCTAAGTATTAAACTGCTTGGGAGATTATCCGCAATTCTCTGCATACTTTTTCCTAAATTTGACTCCTTATAGATTATCTGCAATTCTCCGCTAACTTTTCCCTAAGTTTAGACTGCTAAGAAGATTTCCCTAATTCTCTGCAAACTTTTTTCTAAGTAGTAGAAGACTGAAGGATTCTCCGCAATTTTTCGCAATATTTTCCTAAGTATAAGACTAATGAAAGATTCTGTGCAATTCTCCGCAAAGTTTTTACTAAGTATCAGACTACTGAAAGATTCTCCGCAATTCTCCGCAAAATTTTCCTTAGTAGAAGACTACTGAAAGATTCTCCGCAAACTTTTTCTTTAGTATTAGACTGCTGAAAGGTTCTGCGCAATTCTCCGCAAACTATTTCCTAAGTCTGACTACTGAAAGATTCTCCGCAAACTATTTCCTAAGTCTTTGACTACTGAAAGATTCTCCGCAATTCTCTACAAACTTTTTCCTAAGTATTGGAATTCCGAAAGATTTTCCGCAAACTTTTTCCTAAGTAGAAGACTACTGACAGATTCTCCGCAATTCTCCACAAACATTTTCCTAAGTATCAGACTACCGAAAGATTCTGCGCAAACTATTTCCTAAGTCTTTGATTGCTGAAAGATTCTCCTCAGTTCTCTGGAAGATTCTCCGCCAACTATGTCCTAAGTCTTTGACTACTGAAAGATTCTCCGCGATTCTCCGCAAACTTCTTCCTCAGTATATTCTCCGCAATTTTCCTCCTAAGTATTAGAGGATTTAAAGATTCTGCGCAATTCCCCGCTATCTTTTTCCTAAGTATTAGAGTACTGAAAGGTTGTCCGCAATTCTCCGCCAATTTTTCTTAAGCATAGACTACTGAAAGATTGTCCACAATTCTCCGCCATTTTTTCCTAAGTATTAGACTTCTGTAAGATTCTCCGCAATTCTCTGCAGACTTTTTTCCTAAGTATTAGACTACTGAAAGATTTTGCGCAATTTTCCGCAAACTACTTCCTTAGTAGAAGACTACTGATAGATTCTACGCAATTTTCCGCAAACTTTTTCCTTTGTATTAAACTTCTGAGAGATTTTCCACAATCTACGAAAGTTTTTCTTTAATAATAAACTGCATGGGATTGTCTGCAATTCACCATAAAGCTTTTCCTAAGTATTCAACTTCTGAAAGATTCTTCTCCATTCTCTACTGAGAAACCTTTGTATTAGACTGCATGGGAGATTGTCCGTAATTCTTTGCAGAATTTTGTCCTACTTCATCCAACTTGCCAAGAGATTCTCTTTGATTCTCTGCAGTTCTACGCATTTTTACTCTTAAATTCTGCACTTGACATTTTCATGATCTCTCACATGAAGGAATAGCCAGAAATGATGGGTATTTCGACAAATAGAAACTCCATATCTCGACGAGGCACCAGTTTTCTCCATTTTTGCGACTCTTGCTTGCCATAGATTACAACTTGATGAATAACAGATTTTACAATTTGATATCACAGATTTTAAAATTTGTTATAACGAATTAAGAAATTTGTGATTTCAGTTTTTTCAATCTGTTCTCACAATTTCAAAAATTCGTTAAATCAATTTTTTGTAGAATTTGTTATAACGCTTTTTGCATGTAAGAACAATGAAATTTTCATTATAAACAGAGTAACAAAATTATTTTCACACATCATTAATTGGGGGGGGGTAGGTTAAGTATGTTAAATCAACTTTGTATGCCAGCCGGCGTGGTCTCGTGGAAAGATTGAAACATTAAAGGATATATGTATATATGAGTTCATATGTTTAAACCAGCGAAACACACACTCCAAAACAATACGTGTGCAATTTATGGAACTATACACTTAACTTTGACCTGAGTGATTTTCTTTTAACGCAAAACTTTTTTTGGGGGGAGGGAGTAGACATTGGCCGGGGGAGATAACTCTGTTTTTTACTTATTTAGTACTTACATAATAAAAAGCACCATTGTCATACAATGTAGGTATACTTTACAGCAGCTGGATAGTAAACAGGTGTTTGATAGTATTCTATACATTTTCATAGCAAATATTTTTTAAAGGGACTATAACTTACAGAGAGACTTGTGGCAAGTCTAAGGTATAATCAAAATTTTGAAATGGTAATCTTTTTTCACGAAGCAATAAATATTTATTTTGTCATTAAACAATCACTATGCATCGAGTTATCTATAATTAGTGTATGAACTCTACATCTTATGTAATGATATCTGAAAATAAATTACATGCAAGAAAGATAATTCAAAGCAGAGATTCGGGATCTTTAAAATTTTTTTTACATTTTTTATAAATTTAGACAATTTGAAATGGTGGATTTTTCTAAAATTTATAATTATATCTTAAATATAATTAAACAACTCGTTTTTTACAAGGAGTTTTTAAAACTGATCAAAATGCAGTAAAATTTTCAGCTTATACTGTGCAGAACAACCATTTCACACTTGTCTATTCTACAGAATTTTGATGATTAGAGCAAATTTTATGCACCAAAATTAGTTCTTTAACAGGCCAAATGATATTAGGAAACAGGGTAACTTTGATGAACACTGGATAGAAAACGGAATGGTTATCAGATCCAACGAAAAAAATCACAAGGACCAATTAATTGTGCCCGAGATTATGCCATAATTTGAAAAATTGAAGAATAAAGTGTTGAACAAAAATCTGCTAAATTTTTTTTCTTGGACCAAAGAGTATTTCGATGAAAATACGGTGCAACACACTGAGCGATAAGTTTAAAGAATATCTTAACCGAGGATCAATGATTAAATTGGACTATGAAAATGAAATTTATTAAAGACCATCGCTAGGGATTTGATAGAAGTGGTGATGTAAATGCCCGGATGTAAATAGTGATCCTCTACTTGCCAATTGCATTGTTACAAACCAATTGAATCAAAATCGAAGATGGTGAAATTAAGCATGACACCCATCAATTTTAGAAATATTACAAGTTTGTTAATAAATAATCACTTTGGGGTATGGAAAGGGCCATGGGACGGAAATTCTGACTGCCACTGGAGAAGTAGGGTGAAATCGTCAAGGGCGGGGAATTTAGCCGATCACCTACGGACCACCCCAAAAAGAGCTTGCTACAAGGGTTCTTTAACGTGCAGGAAGCGTGGCATTTCTTCCAACACGTGGACCTGAGTTCACCTCCCATCCGAAAGATGGGTTGTGTATTTATTAATCCCGCATAACCACGGAATGGGTCCTATTTCTATATCCCGGGACCCTCGGGGTCAGCCTCCGTTTAGGGAGATACTAGGTCCTATTTCTATATCCTGGGGTTCCCTCGGGGTCCTCTGTTAGGAAGACTCATACTCCAAGCTCAGAGGATGCTGCGGGTCTATTCATCAGCCGGGACCGCGCACGGCGGGTTATAGATATGAAGAAGAATTCAGTTTTACAAGCATTTTTTTTTCAAACAGGTAATGATTTCAGCAATTTATGGGGGTCACCCATGCCCATTATTTATTTATTTATTTCTATTTATTATTATTATTATTTTTTAAGATATTTTTTTATTTTATTTTTTTTTTGAAGTGGAACTTGTCTGGAATGATATGATTTTAGCAACTTTATTGCCTAGACTATAAGGAGTACCTGCCCAAATTATTTTTGCATATGCAACAATTTCAGTCATAATTAGGAACGATAAATCTTACTCGAAATTCTAGTCGCCGAAGGAATGTAATAAAATGAATTTACAACTTTCATAATTTCTGTTACAATTTTATACTAAGAAACCGTTGCAATTGATATATAATTTAAAAATGAGTTACAATTAAAAAAAAATAAAAAAAATAGAGAAAACGTAAAGTAAAATAAATTTATATTTAATTTGTGGAGCTGATTTTTCTGTTGCAAATATTTGAATAGAAACAATGTAAACCACTCCGAACCTGTCAATTGTACACCTGTATTGTTCCTCCTGTACACGCATCAGGTGACAAAGGTGAGACAACAGGTGTGTACATTACGTAATAGTTTCCTTTTCCATCCAGACAAGGGGTAGTAAAACAATTAACACAAAAACATGTACAATATACATCCTTGATTAAAAAATGAAGTTTTGACAAATATACAAATAAATTTCATAACAAATTTTAAATTTGTTCATGGACCATATTCAAACTCCTAGGGACGAGACTAGACTAAAAATTAAACTCTTTTAAACACGATATTTTGATATTTTGATATGTCAACAAGTGATGACCCTAAAAGATGTCTCGCCCATCCCTGCTGGCCTCTAAATTGATGTGAAATCTAAGTGAACTAATCAGAAAAGTGAGCATGCTCACTAGTCCGTGAAATTGAGGTCAATGACAAAAGTCACCTGCCAGACTGACATGTACTACCCAAGACCAACATATATACCAAATATTATAAACCTACCTTTTCTAAGTATTGAGATATGGACTTAAGCAGAAAAACTTAACATGGCCACTAGACCCTGAAATTGAGGTCCAGGACAAAAGTCAAGTGCCGGACTGACATGTACTACCCAAGACCAACTTACATACCAAATATTATCAACATACAACTTCTAGTTATTGAGAAATGGACTTCAGCAGAAAAACTTAACGTGGCCACTAGACCGTAAAATTGAGGTCAAGGACAAAAGTCACCTGCCAGACTGACATGTACTACCCAAAACCAACCTACATACCAAATATTATCAACCTACCACTTCTAGTTATTGAGAAATGGACTTAAGCAGAAAAACTTAACATGGCCGATAGAGCGTGAAATTGAGGTCAAGGACAAAAGTCAATTGCCAGACTGACATGTACTACCCAAAACCAACCTATATACCAAATATTATCAACCTACCACTACTAGTTATTGAGAAATGGACTTAAGCAGAAAAAGTTAACGTGACCACTAGACCGTGAAATTGAGGTAAAGGACAAAAGTCACCTGCCAGACTGACATGTACTACCCAAGACCAACCTACATACCAAATATTATCAACCTACCACTTCTAGTTATTGAAAAATGGACTTAAGCAGAAAAACTTAACTTGGCCACTAGACCGTGAAATTGAGGTCAATTTCACATAACGTTATGTCCGTCAGGTAGCACTTGATAAGAACTACCACTGGACCAAATATGATGTTCCTACATCAAAGGGTTTTCAAAATATCCTGCATTTAGTAAAAGTTAACGCCGTCGCCGTCGTCATATTTTGCACGCATATGTCTCGCTTTCGCGACTTTCCTTGCGGGCGAGACAAAAATGAATCCAAAAGTGGGAGATATTATGTGTTGGTGCTTATTTCAATTGGCGCGACACAACATTTTTATGTATTCTTCCCAAATTACCTTGTAAGACTGAAATATTTTGCATTTTAGCTTTTTTCCTTTCTCATGTCGTCATGATACCAAATTTATACATCTTTTGTCAATAATGACCTCAAAAGTGGGAGATATTATATGTTAGTGCTTATTTCAATTGTATTTATATGTATTTTTCCCCAAATTACCTTATAAAATTGAAATATTTTGCATTTTAGCTTTTTTCCTTTCTCGCAATACCAAATTTATACATCTTTTGTCAAAAATGATTCCAAAAGTGGGAGATATTATGTGTTGGTGCTTATTTCAATTGTTGCGACACAACATTTATAAGAATTTTTCCCAAAATTACCTGATATAAAACTTCATTGAAAGGATGTGATAAAGTAAAATATTTTAAGAAATGAATTATTTCTTCTTCTTCTTCTTTTGGTATACAGTATACCATCGTCCAGTCGATGATTACATACTGTTTGGTCATTTGTAAAGATTTAGTATAAACCGCATAATGAAAACCTGACTTTTCAATCATATTTATGTAAAGATTTACAAAAAGTTATATCGCGACATGTAAAACTTCTTGGAAATGGTATGATAAAGTAAAATTTTAAAAAAAGGGAATTATTTTGGTCATTTGTAAAGATTTAGTATAAACCTGACTTTTCAAACATATTTATGTAAAGATTTACAAAAAGCTATATCACAACTGGGACTAATATAACATATAAAACTACTTCAAAAGGATATGATAAAATAAAATATTTTAAAAAAATGAGTTATTTTTGGTCATTTGTAAAGATTAAGTATAAATCACATAATGAAAACCTGACTTTTTGTCATTTATATTATATGTTGGTGCTTATTTCAATTGTTGCGACACAACATTTATATGTATTTTTCCCAAAATTAACTTATAAAATTGAAATATCTTGCATTTCAGCTTTTTTCCTTTCTCGCAATACCAAATTTATACATCTTTTGTCAAAAATGACCTCAGAAGTGGGAGAAATTATATGTTGGTTCTTATTTCAATCGTCGCGACAGAACATTTATATGTATTTTTTCCCAAATTAGCTTATAAGACTGAAATATTTTGCATTTTAGCTATTTTCCTTTCTATCGATACCAAATTTGTGCATCTTTTGTCAAAAATGAATCCAAAAGTGGGAGATATTATGTGTTGGTGCTTATTTCAATTGACGTGACACAACATTTTTATGTACTTTTCCCAAATTACCTTGTAAGACTGAAATATTTTGCATTTTAGCTTTTTTCCTTTCTCGCGATACCAAATTGTTGCATCTTTTGTCAAAAATGAATCCAAATGTGGGAGATATTATATGTTGGTGCTTATTTCAATTGTCGCTACACATTTATATGTATTTTTCCCAATATTACATTAAAATATTTTGCATTTTAGCTTTTTTCCTTTCCCGCGATACCAAATTTATACATCTTTTGTCAAAAATTACCTTAAAAGTGGGAGATATTATATGTAAGTGCTTATTTCAATTGTCGCGACACAACATTTATATATATTTGTTTCCAAAATTACCCTATAAGACTGAAAGATTTTGCATTTTACCTGTTTTCCTTTCTTGCTATACCAAATTTATGCATCTTTTGTCAAAAATGAATCCAAAAGTGGGAGATATTATATGTTGGTGCTTATTTCAATTGTTGCGACACAACATTAATAAGAATTTTTCCCAAAATTACTTGATATAAAACTTCATTGAAAGGATGTGATAAAGTACAATATTTTAAGAAATGAATTATTTCTTCTTCTTCTTCTTTTGGTATACAGTATACCATCGTCCAGTCGATGATTACATACTGTTTGGTCATTTGTAAAGATTTAGTATAAACCGCATAATGAAAACCTGACTTTTCAAACATATTTATATAAAGATTTACAAAAAGCTATATCGCGACATATAAAAGTTCTTCGAAAGGATACAATATATAAAGATTTACAAAAAGCTATATCGCGACATAAAAAAGTTCTTCGAAAGGATACAATAAGTAAAATATTTTTGAAAAATGAATTATTTTGGGCTTTTGTAAAGATTTAGTATAAACTGCATAATGAAAACCTGACTTTTCAATCATATTTATGTAAAGATTTACAAAAAGTTATATCGCGACATGTAAAACTTCTTGGAAATGGTATGATAAAGTAAAATTAAAAAAAAAATGAATTATTTTTGTCATTTGTAAAGATTTAGTATAAACTTGACTTTTCAAACATAATTATGTAAAGATTTACAAAAAGCTATATCACAACTGGGACTAATATAACATATTATATTAGTCCCAGATCACAACATATAAAACTACTTCAAAAGGATATGATAAAATAAAATATTTTAAAAAATGAGTTATTTTTGGTCATTTGTAAAGATTAAGTATAAATCACATAATGAAAACCTGACTTTTTGTCATTTATAAAGATTGGGTTATGGGGTATACGGGGGAAGTGCGGCTTGCCATTTCAAGCGAGAGGGAAACGGGATTGAGGCAATAAAATCGTTGAAAAACGGACCTGAAAACGGGGAAAGGGTGCCCAGCGTTGGAAATTGAACCTGTGAAACGGAAAGAGTGACTTCTTTTAAAAGTCCTTGTAAAATATTCCCCGCGACTTTGGAACAGAAAATAGGAAAAATACGGCATTTCGGGAAACGGATCTACAAACTGTGTTTTGAATATGCTCAATGAAAATGAATAGTATATTTCCCCCGAACGATGAACAGAATTAGCCTCTATTTTATATACTATTTGGTATTTTCAGAGATTTTGTTGACATTTCATATTGAAAAGTCTGACCATGCTGAATTCCAGTTGAATATTGTATTGTCAAAAAATCATAAAAGTTTTAACGTTTATATCGCAAACAGGCGAATCATACTGCCAAGTGATATTTTCAGAGATTGTGTCTTTTTAATTACTTTTGATTACTTCCCGATCGTATTTAAAATTCCAACTGTTACTAAAATCGTTGACATATTGAAATAATCTATCTTTGAGATATTGAAATAATATTATCTTGAAAGTTAACAGTCGCTTCGAACCATGTGAATACCACGTGAATATAAGTAGGAACGATAAAAAAAACTATATATAAATATACCTGTCGCTTCGTTTTCAATCGCCATTTTGTCTGTTAAAAGAATAAAATCACGTGATTCGTTCAAACACGTGATTCTCTTCACCAATGGAGATTCAGAATCCCCATGCCAATTTGTAGGAGTTTTCTTAGATATAAGGATAGTAATAAGAAGTACATTACCAGAAGTTTAAAACTCGCAACATATCAGTAGACGACGCTGTCCAAAGACTACCGCCGTGATTCCAGTGGGATTTAGTGCGAGAAGACTAAAAATCGTCATGGATAGAAAAAAGTATTCCATTGTGGATAGCCTTAATATGTTTAATCGCTGCGTGTTAGGCGCCATCCCGTCAGTTGATAATTGATAAGATTTATGATAGATGTCTGTATACAAAGCTATAAAATGGATATTTACAGTGTGAATCTTAAACTGAGAATTATGTAGAAAATATATGATAAATAAATAGATAAATAAACAAAAACAAGTAAATCTGTGTCAGTCGACATTATTTGCCCGGCTAATAATCATACATTATTTATAAAAATTGAGTTGTCTGTGAGAGTTTTAGGAAATTAAAAAAAAAATGAACCAAAAGACTTTTGCCTTCTTCCAAATGGCTGTTTCAACAAAATGAATTGAAAAATGTATGGTCATGATGGTTGCTATGCAAAATTCCTAAAAAGAAGTGGTCTTTGAGAGTTTTAGGAATTTCATCAAAATAGGAATAAAGAATCGTTGTACCAGCAGGTGATTTGTGAACAACATGTCATTTATTAAAATGTTTAAAAACCGTTTGAAAACAGTTAAAGAAACCATAAACCGAAAGATATATAAAGGACGAAAAAAAAAACAAACAAACAAACAAACAAAAAGAAACAAAGAGTCGACCATTGAATTAAATATTGAAAAAATCTTGATGTTTTTCTACCAAAAAACCAACATTTTTACAAAACTTTTCTCGTATCATTACGGATATATGCCTTTTATTAGTGAGATTTCTTCAGACTAACGAGATCCAACAATCTGGAAACTTTTACCGAAAACTTAGAAATAGATATTTATATAAAAGTGGCCCCAAAAAGGCCAAAAGTGATGAAATTTGTACACAAATAGGGTTATTCAATAGACGACAGCAGAGAAAATGTGTGCGGTTTTCTTTTCAAATTTTTTCTTGTTCATGGTCTTTGCAGTTTCGGGAAAAAACTTGATGTAGAAAAATTTGGATCTCTCCGGAGAATACATCCATAATTTCATAATACCAAAAGTAGATTGTTTTACATTTTCTTAAATAATTTTGACATGTATTTCTAAAGTACTACGAAGAAATTGTATCATTCAACAATTTTCCAGTACAACAGATACAGATACAACAAGAAAAATGGTTGCAGAAGATTATGTAAGCATCGGGGGCTTTGACCAGATTACATTTAAAACAAATATTTTAAAAGTCATCAAAGACATTTTGCAAGATGTGGTTTGAGAATCGGGAATATGTCGTGACCACCTTTACGATCTGTATGGACATGTTTTAAGGAAGAACTGTCCCAAAATTAGAATTTTTCGTATTGTGGATGATGTATTGATAGATGGATATGAACAAACCGACATCACAGGACTATCTACATTGATTCTTCAGCTGGAAATTCACCTAATTTTCAAATACAACAGAAGAATATGCGTGCTGATGTGCGGCTATTGACTGGAATAAAAACCATTTAATTCATAAGATGAGTTATCAAGATCTGCTTTTCGAAAATATATCAGGAATCTCCATACCATCGCTAAATGTTTTGAAAGTTACCTCAACAGAACTAAGAGGAAATATGTTCAAGACGTTGAAGATATCTGGAATAAAGTATTTGATGAAGTTCAAACAAAATTCTGATAATTAAGGGTAAGTAAACTAACGAAAAAATGGAAAAAAACCGAAATTAATTTTTTTTTCACGTGGAAATATAACTGATATTTATATATCACCTGTGTAACCCTAAAAGTTAGGTTTCAAATATTTTACACTAACCGAAAAGTTTGTATACTAATTTGGAAAGTACAAATATATTCCCTTAAAGGTCGTAGACCATGAAACAAAAGGGTCAATAGGAAACACCTGCAATGGCTGAAAATTATAATTACATTTCACAATATGCTAGGGAACCACACAGAAGTACGCATGCGCAAGATGAATAGGGCATATATTTGATTTTGTCCATAAAAATGAGAAATATTTGACTTTTTATAGACTCTGGAAGTGAGTTTTTGCTTATTTTTATTCATTTTTAATGGAGGAATTCATACCAAACTGATTCAGGAGTGTATATATGGAAAGGACAATATTGTTTTGCTTGGTTTTAGGTTAAATCTGCTTGTCGTCTTGTGAGTATTTCTCATAGCTTATAACTAACGTTAACACGCCAGTGATTCGTTTATTTGTTTGTAAACATTGTCAGGCATGTTTAATCGTGTGTTTATTCACAAATTTTGATGCAATACACCAATATACATCATGTTAGACATACATGTACTATACTATGTCCAGGAGTTTAACAAACATTTACTGTAGGCGAGGAAGACACTCATCTGAGCCCTCGCCTTGTATGTTTGGCAGTGGTGGCAGTGGTGATAAACCCCTTAGAAAAAAGCTCAATTTTAATTCAGACTTTGACGTTTCCATTGACTTAACAAATATGTCTGAAAATAATAATTCTGGTCAGTCTACACACACTCGACTATCTAACTCGCATGTTCCTAGCCAGCAACTTTGTAGTCAGAAATCCTTATTCTCTGATGATGACGTTCAAAGGTTGGCACTAGCTGTAAAAAATCTCATGTTTGACGATTTACTGAAAGAGTTGAGGCAAGATATGCAAATGTACATTGAAAATATAACTGCTCCATTATATTCCGAAATTCGACAACTTAAGTATGAGAATTCTGTACTAAAAAAATCCGTCAATGAAATCCCCAAAATTAATTCAAAATTAGATGATTTGGAACAACATAGCAGAAAAAGTTGTATAAGAATAAGTGGTGTCCCTCAGTCTCACGGTGAAAATACGACTGATATCTTCTGTAGGTTAGCTAAAAAAACTGCACGTGGAACTGGAGAATAGAGACATTAGCGTTTCTCATCGCTTACCTACTGAAAAGGGTCCAAAGAAGATAATTGCCATATTTATTCATACAGATAAGCGTGCTGCACTTCTCAAGGCAACCAAAAACATTTCGTCAATACTGGATTTAAGGGGTATCAGTATTAGCCAGGACCTAACCAAGAAAAGGAGTAAAGTAGCTTACCTCGCAAGACAAGCCGTTTCACAACAAAAAATAAAATCAACCTCAGTATGGGATGGAAAAAATTTTATTACAGATAATGCTAGCAACAGAAAAATCATCTCTACTAAAGAAAAACTAGATGATATAATTAAATCCGAAAGCGAGTCGCATGTTGATACATCCACTTATAACTTCAATTGTCCTCCTCAACAGTCAGTGAACGTGCGTCCGTATTGCTCACCTGGTCCCGCGTTTGTATCTCCTCAGTCCGTAGCTTTTGGTTTTCCTCAAATGACTTACCACCCACAGATGCTTAGCCAACCGGATCCAAGTATGTTTTGCCAGCAGATGATGTCGACCATGCCGTGTAACCAAACTGTTAGTTGAACTTTATATCAGAAACTCCCCCAAACTCAGGGGGTATAATTTAAAAGGCTACCAAATATATCTGTTTATAGGTAGGTTTAAGAATTTTATCAGCGAGATTTATTTTACAATTAAGGATGAAACGATATGGAAGAAATGCACATACAAATACATGTTCAAACCGAGCAATGAAACAACGTTTTTTATCTAGTTGTCACCACAATTCTTTCATTTGCTCACCTCATAGCAAGTTGAAGACCACCCCAAGCACCGGTTTGAGTGGAATGCATTGCTAGATGTCAAGAAACGTGATATATTCATGTTACTCGTGGATGCAGGATCGTCAACATTTGAAAATCTTATATTGTAACCATATGAGAAATTTTCTCAAGAATAGGTACACAATAACTGTAATATATAGAGTGTACACATCTCTTGCACAGGGAATCTTTATACGGACTTAACATTGTAGGAGAGACAAACTCGAGAGACTGTAAATTAACTCCTCCTAAATGCATGGGTACTTCACCATCAAACTTGTAGGATAGAAATGCTTCATATATATCGTAGATGTGCATCATGCGTCTTTTCCCCCCTTATTTTCAAGGTATCTTTGGACTGTGATTTCAGCCTACTGGAATCTTAAGAATATGCCTCCAATATCCGCATCTCCTCTTAAATGCCTTTGTAAATTCCAACAAAACTTGCAGGAACACCTCAGTATGTTGATGGTGTGCACCATGTATTTTTTTCCATATCATATTACTATGAAAAACAGCCAATCAAAGATTGCGATCCCCGCTACCCCTTTTTGGACCCCATCCCCTTGTAAAAAAAGACAAATGTTTTTGAAAGTAAATGAATCATCGTAACTGTAAAACACCAAAAAAAAGATACGGTTGCCAGGTAGAATTCCAAAAAATAATGGGTCTTTGAGAGTTTCAGGAACTTTACCAAAATTAGAATCAAAGATTTTCGCAACCTGGCTGTTGAAAATCATCATTTTTACTGTAAGGAATTGAAAGAGATATGGTTGCTAGGTAGAATTCCAAAAAATAATGAGTCTTTGAGGGTTTCAGGAAGTTTACCAAACTTAGAATCAATTTTTTTGCAATCTGACTATGCAAAATGATCACTGATACTATAAGGCATCAAAAAAGATATGGTTGCTAGGTAAAATTCCAAAAAGAAAATTGGTCTTTGAGAGTTTTAGAAAATTTAACATAATTAGAATCAGTCTTTTGCACTCTGATTATTGAAAATGATCTTCACTACTGTAAGGAATCGAAAAAGATATAGTTGCTAGGTAGAATTCCAAAAAACAGTAGGTCTTTGAGAGTTTCAGGAAATTTACCAAAAGTAGAATCAAAGTTTTTTGCAATCTGACTATTAAAAATCGTCATTGAAACTATAAGGCATCAAAAAAGATATGGTTGCTAGGTAAAATTCCAAAACGTAATTGGTCTTCGAGAGTTTCAGGAAATTTACCAAAATTAAAATCAAAGATTCTTGCAACCTGACAGTTGAAATTCATCCTTATAACTGTAAATAATTGAAAAAGATATGGTTGCTAGTTAGAATTCACAAAATAATGGGTCTTTGAGAGTTTCAGGAATTTTACCAAAATTAGAATAAAAGTGTTTTGCAACCTGACCATTGAAAATGATTATTAAATCTAAAAGGCATCAAAAAAGATATGGTTGCTAGGTAAAATTCCCAAAAATTATGGGTCTTTGAGAGTTTCAGGAAATTTACCAAAATTAGAATCAAAGATTCTTGCAACCTGACAGTTGAAATTCATCATTATAACTCTAAATAATTGATAAAGATATGGTTGCTAGGTAGAATTCCATAAAATAATGGGTCTTTGAGAGTTTCAGGAACTTTACCAAAATTAGAATCAAGGTTTTTATGCAATCTGACTATGGAAAATGACCATTAAAACTATAAGGCATCAAAAAAGATATGGTTGCTAGGTAAAATTCAAAAAAATAATTGGTCTTTGAGAGTTTCGGGAAATTTACCAAAATTAGAATCATATTTTTGAAATCCTAGTGTTCATACTAGCTGATGACATTAAAAAATTGCTTAATTATAAAACTTCATGTTTCAAAAATTACTAGTCTTTGACATTTTCAGGAAATTTATCAAATTTGGCACCGGGGTCTAAATTCCAAAAGCTTAGAACGTATTCAATGAGCAATTCCAATAATTCCTCATGAAAATATAAACCTCAAAGCCGAAATTATACATAGTGTTCCAGTCGTTCTGATGAGTACTAATTGTTTAACATTTTTTGGCTTCTTAAGGGCATGCCCCCAGGGGTCATAGCAAAAGTCCGCTATAATCAGTAAATGAGATGCATATAATCGAACTTGCATACAAAGTTTCAGCTTCCAAACATGAATACTTCAGAAGATTTCGCTTATTACTGGATATCTCGAAATACATTTTCGCTCATTTTTCTGCCCTGAGGGCAAATTTCAAAATTCCGAAACCTTCGGCACAGACAACTTTTATAGTGTTACTTATACCCTTATTACAAGGTTTCTGCAATTTAAGGTGTAAGAGGAGTTCTAGCGGAATCGATTTTTTCGTTTTTTGGACCCACTAGAGGCCATGCCCTGAGAGGTCATACCAAAATTCCGACACCCTCTGTGAAGTTGCTACATAATATGTGAGTCGATTCCAGAGTTTCAACTTTCTAGCCCAAATGGCCTTGGAAATTTCTTCAATTATTGGATATCGCGAAAATTCGCTTTCGCCCATAATTTGCCCCTAGGGCGTTTGACCTTAATTCCGAATCAACAGTGCGCTACTTCTGATCATACTATAGCATGGTGCCGATATTCAAATTTGTATCTCTTATAGTTCCAGAGCTATCGGGGAGCATTACAAACGCACGTACGTACGTACATACGGACAGACTACATTACATAATCCCCCGCTTTCGCTAAGTGGGGGGATAACAATGAATGCTTTTCCAGTTTTTACGTTATAATCGTCCATAATAATAAATCGACTCATAACAACCAGAGGGGCTCATCAGCAGTTTTTTCACAAACCAAATGTAGCAAAATTATCAGTTTTATACATGAAATAAATTTGAAAGCAATCAGAATTTGACAAACTTTGAAATAAACAAAACTTAAAGGGCTCATCGGCTCAGACTGTTCTCTGCTTCCACCAGAAGGCCTCATCAGCCAATGCCAGCCATAAGGGCTCATCAGAGCAATATTTATTCAGCCATATTTCTTATGGTATATTGATTTGATTGCACAAAAACATCTTACATATGTTTTATACAAGATATTTAATTCAAAATGACTTCAAATATTATTTCATACCAATAGCCCTTCAAAAAATGTAAATTTACCTGATGAGCCCTTCTGGCTGTACACAAAAGAGATAAAATGAGATGTGGCTTGAAAGTTTGAGCATTAAATCAATCATTAGGCATTATAAATTGTTCCAATTATATAGCTTGAACTTAAATTTTATAGTTTTATCAATTATTTAGCAAAACCACTGACAAAGTAACAATACAGTACCAAAAATAAAATTTTATTCAATATCTAGGTACTCCAACGAAAAAACAATGAATGTTCGAATTGAATGAATATTATGGTGCAAAAGGATAGCTATCTGCTTCAATAATTAGACATTAAACTTTTAATCTCCAAAAAATTAAGATTAAGGATAAATTAACATCATTAAAAAATTACAATTAGTCCACTTCCGATATATCATTTTCTTCGCATTTACCAGTTCTATAAGAGCAAAGGAGAAACTGGTTCAAAAATTATTTGGAGTTACAACGCTTTGACCACTTTTTGCTATTAATTACGACCAAAATTCGTGAAAACTGCAAAAAACGTTAAAGTTAAAATTGCCGTGCACCTACGTGCATTCATGAATCGATTTGAAACTTTGCATTTAAAAAGTATAGGTTGTAATTTAAATACAACGCATAACGTGCCTCTTCATGCCCCATGTCATCATTGTGTATTTGTGCATTGAAAATTCATAAATTATCAAAATTTGCTTAAAAAAATTCTTCGTTGGAGTACCTACAATATCCAAATGTAATGTTCTACATATGGTCATAAGTTGTGTAAGAATATTTGAAAGGTACAATTTGGTATGAGAAAGCAAAGCTGATATCATTTTAAATAATTCTAACGAATATTGTCTCATTTTTTCCTATAAATATTTCGTCAATTTTCTGTAAAATTAAGGAGTGTGAATAAGTTATTTGATTAAAAAGAAATGACAAATGGATAAGACTTTCACAAAAAGCTATGGGAAACTTACATGTCATAGTCAATATTTCATCTACAAAAGTTAAGATTTTATCATCATAAGAAGAAGTTTACATCATATTTCATGTTAATGAGCCCTTCTATTATTCTTACTTTCATAACTTTGAAACAATCAGAAGGGCTCATCAGCATTTATGTCCAAATATAGCACAACTAAAGACAGATTTAAGATAAATAACTATATGAAAGGAAAGATCTTAATCTAAGATAGTATTTAACGTAAAACAAATGAGGCTTTCTACATCATGTGATTTCAGGTATATATCTAAACTTTTAAATGCATTTTTCTCAAAAAGTTGAAAAATGCTGATGAACCCGTCTGGTTGTTACGAGTCGAAATATAACATTCCGGTTCTTATTTTTACAACAAATGACGTTGTGTGTATTTAGGGTTTAGCTCAGTTCATCTTCCGTCTTTCCGTCAAGATTTTTGCGATAGTTTTCTTAAAAGATGAACTCAAAAGATATATTCAAGCTTTGGAAAGATTTTAATGGCTTATGTTGCTATGTCAACGATAAAGACGGTAATACCAGAGGCTTTTGTGGAAAAATTTGAAGTTTCGGTCCGACCTCTGATTCAAGATTTTTACTTAGTACTGGGGTGATCATTTATTTCAACTGTCTACGACCTTTCAATAGCAATTGATGTTGAGTTGCTGCTGGACAATACCGCAATGGAAAGGGGGGGTTTGGCATACCATAAAACCCGTTTAACCACCATTTCTTTTAAAGTACCTGTACCAAGTCAGGACCATATTGCGGTCGACAATTTTTCCAGTGGTTTCCACCTGATTGTCTCATGGACTTCGGCTCTTGACAATTCTTTTCGGTAATTTTGTTACATTGAAAGGAGTTATTGGTAAATATTTTTTTTATATTTAAAGGGATTCAGGGTCTTGGAAACTTTAATGCTAAAATTTATTTTCAGCACGACATATATAACAAAATAAGTAGATTAAAGACGAACAAAAAAAAACATTGCTGTTTTGGGCAATCAAATAAAAATAAATGTACATGTATAGTTATAAAATATAAAATTTAATAATAAATACTAGTAGACAGAAAGGCCTAAATTTTCTGAATTAACCGCTTTACTGAGGACAAAATAAGAACTAAAGGTTCAAAAACTAAGCCTGTATCGTCCAACTAACAATGTTTTATGCAATGCCTATGCTGATGACCAAAAATTGAACGCAGGTTAGATTTGCTTTGGGGTTTCAAGAGGAGATTATCAAAATATGATTTTTCCATATAGCTAATGTAAAACTACGTTCAGCGGTGGCGGCCACTTGATTTGTTAATTAAATCTGATAAAATTTGCAATCTTTGTAAGGGACCTTCCATGTATTATTTAAATACAGTTTACTTAAATTTGCTACTATAGTTTCATTGTATTTGATGAAAACGATGATTTTCCTATGAGGCCAAATGCTGAACTATGTTCCGTTCTGGAGATCTTTTTTGTTGTTGGTTTAGAATGAAATATGAGCAATTTCTGAAAAGACTGACCAAACATCATACCTATAGAAATTGTTCGTATTCGCTTCGGAAGTTTCAGAATGAATAATGAAAATGATGATTTTTTTCCCATTTGGTACAATTGTAGAATATGTACTGCGTTGGCAGCCATGCTTTTAATAAGATTGGATAAAAATGAGCATCTTTTCTTAAGGACCTATCAGGCATAAATCCTGTAAAATTGGTTGAATTGGCTTTAGCTGTTTCAGAAGAGATTATCGAAATATGATTTTCGTTTAGGGTACAATGTTAAACGAATTTCTGCAGTGGCAGCCATCTTTTTGCTGGGATCTAACCAAAATGAGCAGTCTTTGTAAAAACACCTTCCATACATCCTTCCAATACACACAGTTTACTTAAATTTGTTTTTATCTTTTCAGAGCAGATGATTAAGATGAGGGTTTTCCCATGGGGTCCAAACTTAACCTTCCAAAGTTAAACTATTTTCTGTGACGGCTATAGGGAAACGTGATAGAGAAAGGGAAGGTTTGGGTACCATAAACCGGTTTAACCCTGGCTTTTGCTATTGCCGGTACAAAGTCCGGCTATCTCGATTTTTTATCGTTATTTATGTTTTGACACTTCTTTATTAGCGTTTTTCTAGTGCAATTCGCATGTGAATTGTGGCTTGTGGCGTTGATCCTTTGCTTGTTTTTACCATGTATTTGTAGAGACTTTGTCTCGAGTAAATTTACTCCATATCTTTTCATTCACCATTTGTGTTTGTAGTATCGGCCATTGTAGTTGTTTACTGTTATCCTCTATTTGTAGGGTTGGAACAAATAAGCAATTTTTGTGAAGTACCTCAAAACATCATTCCTGTAAGGTTGGGTTGAATTTGTTTCAATAATGTCAGAGTATATAATGAAAACGACGACTTTCCTATAGGGTCCAATGTTAGATTATGTTTTCTCCGCGAAAGCAACCATGTTTTAATCAGATCAAAACGAAATGAGCAATCTCTGTTAAGGATTTTCCATTCATCATTCTTGAAAAGTTTGGTTGAATTTGTTTCCGTCCTTTAATTTTAGTTTCCGTTTTATAGATGATATTTTGTCACTAAACAACCCTCGCTCTAGTGATTTTCTTCATGTGATCTATCCTAAAGAGCTCGAAATTAAGGATACTACAGGCACTTCCACATCGGCCTCATTCGAAATTGACAACAGAGGAAGACTTCAAACTAAGCTGTACGACAAACGCGATGACTTCACTTTTCCAATAGTCAATTTCCCTTTTCTTTGTAGCAACACCCCAACAGCGCCGGCATTCGGAGTTCACATCTCCCAGCTCATTCTCTATTCAAGAGCTTGTGGTCGATACAGTGATTTCCTTGATAGAGCACGGCTGCTTACAAATAGGCTACTTAAACAAGGGTATGTTACCCAAAACGTGAAGCCATTCCTCCAGAATTTTTACGGTCCACACCGCGATCTTCTGGACCGCTATGGAATATCTGTTTCCCAGATGACAACATATCTTTCCCTTTAAAAGCTTGATTGTTGTTTCCTCTACCGGAGGTGACCTTACTACCGGATTTGACATGTTCAACAAGGCGGGTGTCTTATAAGAAGCATCGATGCACCTGATCTCACCCATGGTTTTTATTTGGTCCGTGTCGTTCATCTTTGTATGTGTGTGTGTGTCATTTTTCTTTTCTGTGCCTTTCACATGTTGTGTCTCTATTTCTTTGTTGTTGCCGATGTTGCTATTGTCCTTGGACTATTCGTTTTGAATTGACGATTCGGTTCTCACTTACTTTTCAGTGTAGGTGATCAAAGTAAAGTGTTCCTATAGAATCCAATGTTAAAGTATGTTCCGCAATGACGGCTATGTTCTTAATTAGATCCGACCAAAATGAGCAATATTTGTAAAGGACCACCAAAACAGCATTCCTATTAAGTTTTGTTGAATTTGCTTCTGTAGTTTCATACGTGAAGATTGTAAAAGCGCGATTCTCCCAATTAGGTCAAATATTTAAGTATGCTCCGCACTGGAGGTTATGTTTTAAGCAGATCAAACGAGAATGAGCCATCATTGTAAAAGAACCTTCCATTCATCATTCCAGTACAGTTTATTCAAATTTGCTTCATTAGTTTCACAACAGATTATGAAAATAGGGTCTAATGTTTAACTAAGCTCCTCGCTAGAGCCATGCTTTTTGTCGGATCCGAACGAAATAAACAATCATTATAAGCAGCTTCTGTTCATAATTCCAATTCACTTGACTTAAATTTGCTTCAATAGTTTCAGAGCAGATGATGAAAATGATCGCAACATATATTTTTATCTCCTGTAAACTTGCAGGACAAAGGAATTTTGATTTCAAAATATATGTTAATGAATAGGATTAAAAATATGGGTTATTGTTAAAATATATTACTTATTAAGATATGAAATTATCAAAAAAATTATATTTCTGGTTCTAAGCATTGGTCAAGGGTTGTAATTAGTGCACAATGTAAAGCATGAATTACTCTTCATTAAATAGATCCTACGATTTCTCTCATTTAATTATACGAGAGTACCTCTGTCATTTCTTAGTCACGGTTCAATAATTGAGAGATTCAACATTCGTGAATGACATAAGTTCGATATGTATGACTTGTTATTTGTTGTACCAGTAAGTCATTTTGTCAATGAAATCGACTTATAATATGCCAGTATAAGTTTCAGTATCAGATGTTTCTAAGTTATTTTCTTGTGAAATAATATTATCGTATTGTCTTTCTCCTTCGGGTTCAATTCTTTGCATAGTTTCATACACTTCATCAGACATATTTCTTCTTTTTCTGAAAAAGTGAAGTTTAAGTTTCAGATGAAATAAACGAACGTTTGATTACCTTTAAATAAAATTGAAAAAATTTGTTAAGCTTATAAGACAAATAACACAATAACTGTTTATTAACTTTTTGCATATGGGCAATTCGACAGCTTAAGTCTCTTCCATGCAGATCTAATCAAAACATTTGGAAGTCCATCAACCGAAATACGGTTAAACCGGTTTTTGGGTACCAAACCTCCACTCTATGTCGTTTTTCGCAGCTGGTGAAAAAAGCGTATGCATATATAGATACATTGTTGTTTCTACCAAAGACATGTAACAATGTTAAAATGTCAAATTCTTCCATTAAAATCAGAAGTAAATGAAATGGGAATATTGAAAAACTCTAAAGATCTAGGTGATATCTACTTTGGATCATTATCACACTGTAACAGCATTATAACTTTTGACTTCCCCAAACTCCTCATAAACAACTAAAATCTCGGCTGAAATATTTAATTCATAGATGTTTCTCCCGTACGAACGATGAACGGAGATATAAGTACATTATTTGAGGTAGAAAACAAGCTTACTCTGTGAAATATGACTCCGAATCGGAGCAAAATATACATAAGATAAAGAAATTGAAAGTTTGAGTTTCTCGTTGACAATTTATTTATCAATTTTGGAGGACTTTTGTTTCAACAGGCCATCGGAATTCCAATGGGCAAACATTGTTCGTCTAAACTCTTATGAGGCTGAATTCATCGAAGGGCTTATTCATAATAAAGATTAAAAAAACTAGCCCAATCTTTTTATTTTAGCTCCGGTTATATAGTTGATATTTTGTCGCTAAATAACCCTCGCTATGGTGATTTTCTTCATCTGATACTATCAAGAGTTCGAAACTAACGATACTACACAAACTTCTACATCGGCCACATTCGTTAACCTTCATCTTTAAATTGACAACAACAGAGGTTGACTACAATATAAGCTGTATGACAAACGTGATGACTGCGCTTTTCCATTACCCAACTTCCCTTTTCTTTGTAGCAACATTCCAACATCACCGGAATATGTAGTTTACATCTCCTAACTCAGATCCTTTTCGTTATTTGTTCTCTATCAGCTTTTACACATTTTTGGTGAATGGACTTCCAAATATTTTTGTTTTATCTGCACTGATGAGACATAAGTTGTCGAAATGCGCATATGCAGAAAAAAAAATTAACAGTAACTTCGGTATTTTGTTATTCATTCACTACTCAAGGGCCTGTGGTCAATGCAGTGACGTCTTTGAACCTTACTCGGCCCAACTCTAATAATAAGGGAATACTCGAATAAAAAGCACACCAATAATAGGTTAGGGTTAGGGGAAAGGGAAATAACTAGTAATAAAGAAAATATTAGAAGAACTTTAATTATAAACAGTTGTCTTAGCAACTTGGGCTTGGGTTATGGAAAAGGAAGGTGAACGCAGACCTGATAGATTTCTTTAGGATTGGATAGGTAAGAGTCGGTCAAAATATATCGTCGTTATTCCCGATTAATACACTTCAGCTAAAGGTTAGGGTCAAGGTGAGAGATTAGGGCTAGGGGTTATAGGAAAGGGAAATAACTCTTATAATACGGAATGCTAGAATAAAAAGTACTACAATAATAGATTAGGGTTAGGGGTAAGGGTAAGGGTTGTGTGAAAGGGGAAATAACACTAATACTAAGAAAATACTCGAATAAAAAGTACTCCAATAATAAGTTAGGGTTAGGATTAGGGCTAGGGTTAGTGATTGAGGTTAGGGTTAGGGTTAGGGCAAGTGGTTAAGGTTAATGTTAGATTTAGGTTAAAGGTTATGGTCGGGACTGAATTCTATTTTTAGCAACACCCAGGGTCGAAGGTCAACTTTATGGTGACGTCACGAAATAATGATCAAAATCACGAAAAAATGAGGTATCAACAAAATATTTTACAAAGAATGCACTACGAAATTTTCGTCCAGGGCAACCCGTTATACTACAGATGAGAAACTTCGACATTTGTATTTCATGCTTATTAAAATACCAAATATCACGCCGGGTATCCCGATACACAGAACCGGAGCGGGCACAAAAAACACGGAGCACATATTTGTTTACATGCGGTAGGCTGGGTACAGATCTTTATTAATAAGTCAAGAAAGCTTATGAAATTGCTGTAAATAAATTGTTACATTTATTTAAAATATAATAAGTTATCCAGAGTTAAAATTTCACTTCCCAAAACCCTTTAATAAACTGTTGGAAAAGAATAAAACATCCAAGTTTGCTATTTTTCACGGCTATGTCGCAAATTAAAGTGATGGGACGTTCATCTTTAAGAAGATATCCAAAACATTATTGATTCCGTCTTTTTATTAGTATCTATTAGACATTTTCCGAAAGTATCAGTTCCCGGAGTTTACTCGTTATATCTTTATTCGGCGATTTACCCGACCAGGGTGTGTAATTATGGGCACAAAAAACCGCGGAGTATGATACAATGGAACACGGAGTGGACACATTCAAATGATACAAGGAACGCGGAGTTTATTCAAGTGAAAATAAATGATGTTGAAAGTTTTATGCAGTTTCGTCTTGCTCTCTGCGGTGGCTATGACTTGAATGCAAACGTGTGCAACTAGTTAATCAACTGAAGGTTAAAAAACGTTGAAAATGGGTATTGCATCAGTATTTCTAAGATTAAATCTCAGAATATGAAATTGTTTGTCAAGCTTTATTTTCTATAACTGATAATGAAAAATATTCTAGCAACATAATTACCCAATCCCAACGGGTTTACTGTGCAGTAGGGCATTTCAGATTTTGTCCCTGAATTTTTTTATTTTAATTTAAACCATGGATTTCAACCAAAATGTAAAAATAGTGTAATATCAAGCAAGGGACACTTTTAGGCATAGTGAAACATTGCAAACAATCACATGTATATCAAAATTGCAATGAGGTACAGAAAATATGTAAGGTCTGGGGTAGGGACCGCAAAGTAAAGTAAATCCCTTTATGAAGGGATGCGGGGTCGCTTTAGTAAGATACTGATCTGAAGCGCTAGAACATATATAGCGTGTTTAGGCATTTACAATTTATAATCATATCAAACTTTATAACCTACATGCAAGTGCACGTGAACTGTCAAAGGCTGGGACTGCTGATACAGGCTGTACTAACTGCTTGTAAAAATCGTAACGTGATAGTTCATGCGTGACTGAGGGTTGGGTGTAGACATAGCTAAGGAGTCGTTGGCATGGAATTGGTAGGAACTCCCAAAGACGCAACTGATAATCAAATATCATGTGGTTAGGACAATTGGTACAGTCTGTCCTAATTGCTTGCGAAAAACTTAACGTGGTCACTCATGCATGACTCGAGGGTTGGGTTATTTGAGAAGGTATTTGCGTTAAATTTTACCGAGACTAATGCGCATCAAATACTAGAACTATTGACCTACAACTAACATAAGCATTGAAGTTCGAATTGTCAACACAGTTGTCATTGCCGAAACGGACTTCTGAGACTTTTCGTACTTCTGAGACTTTTCGTCAGGAGTGAGGCAAAAGGGTAATAATTGTGAGTTTAAACTATAACCTCATAGTCTAATCTGTTTACTTGGGCTGTAATGGGACTATCAAATAATAAGTCTCAGCTGATATCTACATCGTGTTTATTGAAGCGCAATACCATCTTTCATAAGTAGTGTGTAAAGTACCCTTTCTGAGCATGTGATTCCACTTATTTAGCTTATTTGTCGATTAAACGGTATTATCTTTCCAACAGTGAAATGTAATTAAGCAGGCGCGAATCCAGCCAATTTGAAAAGGGGGGGGGTCCAAATAGAATTTAAAGAAATTTGGCGAAATTTTTTGGGGTTTTTTCTTGGTAAACACTAGGATTTTCATTAAAAATACATGATTGCCCAGAAAAAAGGGGAGTTCCAACCCCCGGAACCCCCCTTGGATCCGCCAATGTTAAGGGGTACATCAATATATGTTTTCTGTCAATGTGCACTGTTACCAATTGCAATAACAGTATAATAACAAACAAAGTACCGAAGTTACTGTGAAATTAGTTTCTTTAGAGCAGATCAAATCAAAACATTTGGAAATCCATAAACCGAAATATGTGTAAAGGCGGATAAAGAACTTACCAATAGGATTTAAAGAGGAAAGCAATAATCAGCGAAGGACAGAGCTATATGAGAAGGGGATATAATCTTTAGGTTTTAACTCTTTAATCTAGATATTGCAAGTTTTCTTATAAAATCGGTTTTCGGGCCAGCAATGAAGTACTGGCTACTGGGTTTATGAATACCCTCGTGGACTAACAGTCAACCAGCAATGGCATCGGCCCAGTGGTAATAAAAAACGAAATACCGGAGTTACTGTGAATTTAGTTTCTACATATGCACATTTTGACAACTTATGTCTCTTCAGTGCTTGGAAATCCATGAACTGAAATGTGTGTTAAAGCTGATAGAAAACAAATTACCAATAATCTAAATAGGAAAGCAAAAATCAGCCAAGGGCAGAGCTATGCAAGAGGGAGATATTCCTTAGGTTTTAACAAAATTTTCCTAAATTTAGATATTGCAAGTTTTCATATGAAATCGGTTTTCGGGCCAGCATCGAAGTACTGGCTACTTGGTTGGTGAACACTAATAATAATATATCTAATCACTGCACTGTTGATTCAATCGTAGTATTGTTAGGCTTTCTTTCCATACCCAATCCCTATAGGGACTCATTCTGAGTAAATATGACATTTCAAGATGTCTTTAATTAATCTCATGTATTGATTCTGACATTTTTCTGTGCTTTCTTCTCCCCATTAGATTTTGTTCCTTGTGCCCGGTATCCGTAATCTGTGTGCCATTATCAATTAAAGCTCCGCGGTTTTTTGTGCCCATAATTACGCACCCTTGTTGGAAAAATGGCAAAATAAAGATATAACGAATGATTTCCGGGAACTGATACTTTCAGAATGTCCAGTAGATATTAATGAAAATACGGAATCATTGATGTTTAGGATATGGTCTAAAACATGAACGTCCCATCACTTTTATTGGAGACATCGCCGTGAAAAATAGCAAACTTAGATAATCTAATCCTTCCCTACAATTTATTAAAGGATCTTGGGAACTAAAATTTTATGTGTGGATGATTTATTATATGTAAAATAAATATGACAATTCATTTACACCAATTTCATAGGCTTTGTTCGACTTATTAATAAAATTCTGTACCCTCCCTACCGCATGTAAACAAAAATGAGCTCCGTGTTTTTGTGCCCGCTCCGGTTCTGTGTATCGGAATACCCGGCGTGAATATTCAGTATATGAAGTACTGTTTGAGCATTGACAGATGAAAATAATTGGAATATTGAATCCTCTTGGAGCCAAGGGAGCGATGCATGCTGTCTTGGGCCTCTTGTTTAGATTTCCCATTGTTTTGCCTTCATCTGCACTGACGATCCATAAATTGACTTAAATACCTGTTATGAGCATTTCTTTTTGTTATTCAATACACTTTAATTCTTGTAAATGCCTTGGACTATCCATCACTCTCTTGTCTTTCCTTTGATTCTTTCGATTTCGAAGCACTTTAACTGATAACTTACGTCAAATTATTTACTTTCCCCGAATTATTTACCTAATTAATTTTTATGCATATTCATTCATTTGTCGTATGCTTAACTTTGACCTTCTGTTATGTTAGATGAAGTTTAAGTTTCATGTGGAAAATATTTCCCGGTCCAAGAATCGAACCTGCGCTTCCTTTCTGTAATATCAAGGTGATCAAACGACTTTCATAATTCGCCGCGGCTCCGTTGCAAATTAACGGACAGATGTAAGAAAATATATTAAAGTGACAACAGATCGATAACTCAGGTAATTTTAAAAATACAATCGGTACAGTATTTATATAATTAAAGTACACAAATATCTGAAACAACATCAAAATAAAGAAACTTTTCGTAGGAAGAACAAAAACTAATTGATATATGTAGCCTAAAAAACTTATTTAATAAACATGAGATTAAGATTCTATTTCAATGGAGGGATGTCAGCATTTAGTTTTAGATACTAGTATATAATTTCTTATATTTTCCATATTCGGCAGTATTTTTTTATTATATTCGCAGTCTTTAAGTTAGTAAAAGTATGTTTCAGAGTAATTCGTAAGGAAAGGGGTGGTTAAAATGCCTTCGCGCTGCGCTCTCATGCATCTTGACCACCCCTTTTCTGACGAAGAACTTAAATTCAATTAATTACTCCGAAACATACTTTAACTATTACAAAACGACCATCTGTAGAACTGGATAGAATCAGATATTGTGTTATATCAATGCCGGTAAGTAAACAAATGAGAGTTCAATGAGTAATAAAACCGATTACAGGGAAGCCAACACACCAATTAAAAAAGTAAATGACATGGAAGGACTGAAAATTAGAGTTTTCGGCAAGGCCCGACTAAAGCATTTTAATCCGTGGGCTGGAAACACTTTCCGTGCACCCCCCCCCCCCCCCCCCCCCCACACTTCCGAACCAGACCGTTTTTTTCAGTCCTTCTATGTCCCCTCTTCAAAATAAAACATGTTTACACGAACATAACCTGCAAGCATAGACAGTATAGGGCCACTTTTATAGTACACCCGAAAAATTATTGTACAGTATTTTCGTTTTAACATAAGTTTCATCTTTTAAGCTCCATAACTTTTTACAGATAAGTAATATGTACTGAAATTTGGTATCAAATTAAAGCTAATTTAATATGCTTTACAATGAACACAAGTTTGCGTACTTTACGCCCATTTTATGATCAGGGGATACAAAAAATCTACCCCTACCCCTGCAAAAAATTGCGAAAATCTCGATTTTAGGCTGTCAATTCCTTTCAGATAAACAACCATCGTCATTTGATCTAGTTTTTTATGCCTAACTTATCAGTTGTGATGCAATGTTGGAAAATAAACCATTAAAGTCCATAAAATTTTGATTTTCGGTATAAAATTTTTGAAAAATGCAATTTTTCGGATTTTTAGATTTTTCACATTTTCGACTTTTTGACTTAAGGGTCGTAAAAATATAAATATATATTTAATAATTGCCGATGCAATAATAATTTATGATATATTAGCAACAAATCGTATGCAAAAATTTTAGTTTCAGACGTATTATAGGTTCATAAATGTCAAAATTAGCACCCCTCCCCCTACAAATTTAGAGAAAAGTTGAAATATTCAGGCTCTAAATGATAAAAAGATAATGTTTAATGGAAATTCTGGTGTGTATTTCACTAAAACTGACACGCAGAAGATCATTTAGGTACATTAAAACTTTTCAAAAGGTCTCTTTTCGACTCTTTTATACATAAAAAACAAAGGTAAAAGATACATCTTTAGTGCTGGAGTTGAATAATAGCTTGTTACGTACGAAGTTGTATGGAACAACGGCAGTAGAATACCGAAGGAACAAAGCACAAGATTACACAAATCAAAGTCCAGAGACAAGGCAAAACCAAGAACACCAAAAGACGGAAGACCAAAGACACCACATGCCCACAAAACACACGAATATTACATAAACACAAAAAACTAAAGCACTAACAGTGTGAACTCCCAATAAACAAGAGTGACATCAGGTGCCCCGGAAGGGTGAGCATGTTCTGCTCTGTGCACAGCACCCGTCATACTGTCAGTGGGTCAATCCAGGGTAAAGTCAAAACCGGTAATGTCAAATCAGGGAAGACGCGAATCTAGCTGAAAATGTCAGTTTTTATTTGTGACACTGACATTTCATATCTATCTATGATGTCGTGGTGACGGCCATAGAATTTCTGAAGGGACGAAAGTAACAAAGGCTGAACATATCCCTGACTCAGCAGTTTTTGTGACAGTGCTTTTGCTCTTTCCACAAAGTCACTGTAAGTACTGCACGCTCTACAGTAACGAATTAATTGTGAAATATATACTCCATATGCTGGGGATGCAGGTATATTGCTGCAGAGAAAGGGAAAGTTCACAATTGGAAAGTCAAAATGATCACGTTTGTCATATAATCTAGATTTCAGACGTCCATGTTCGTCAATGTATAACAAAAGGAATTTATGGAGCAAGGAATTGACGTTCAAGATCAGAGATTTTGGCAAGATTTTCAGTGTAAATTGTAAAGTCTGCCAAAATGTGCATGTTATAAGATAGTAATTTCTTGTTTTCATCAAGTGACTAATAATCATCGTTTTTACATCAAAATCAATTCATGGTTCTGCTGAGAATGGTTAAAAATATTAAAAATCTTGACACGACTGTGCTACTTCCCTGATCGTATCAATCGGCCGATGATCAAAATGATACAGTGCGGTTGTATGTTGTGGTGTATATATATTGTAAACGCTGACAATATTGCAACAGTGGCGAATTTGGGGGGGTGCCCCCTTAGGTTGAAAAATATTTAAAATTTCTTGGTTTTTTCGGAAAAATATGAGTCCCCTTTCGAAAACATTATGGATCCCTCCTCCAAGCAGAAAGACTGGATCCGCCACTACACAACTTTTATTTCTTTTAAGGTGGAAGGTACGTAAATAGTAATGTTTCCGGATTTCGATAAAATTTTACATGCAAGAGTGAAAGGAAATCGGTTTAAGGTATTTCAATAAAAAAATCAACAAGCTAATTATGGTCTCATGATCATTCACTCTATATCCTTTCGTAAATATGTTGAATTCAAATAGAATCATATAATATCTATGCAAAACGTACAGAAAAATAGAACAACAATCGTCTTTAAATTTGCGTTATTTCAAAAACGTATCCTACAATTTTCCTACAAAAATAAAATGTTTAAAACAATTAAATTTCCATCTCAATGATGTAAATTTTATATAGGGTCACCGAATTCGTTTTACCGGCATAGAAAGTTGAATATAGGCTAGACTCACCAAACTTGGAATTTTTTCGATAAATCACGCAATCAAAACTAAAAGTACTGTGGTCCGCTGGGCCACAAATGAATATCCCGTTTCCAAAGTGTAATACAATTCTTTAAACACTTGTCCAGACATAATTTGAAATCGCCCTCACTCATACAAGCCAAGAAAACAGGAAGTGGTAATACAGCATTAGTTTAGTTATAGATAAACATCAAAGAATCGGCAAACAGGAAGTGCATGCATAACATACCTGTAAATGGCTTATGAACTACTGAAATCTCGGCTGAAAGATATAATTCATAGATGTTTCTCCCGCAAGAACGGCGAACGAAGATATAAGTACATTGTCATAGGCATAGAACAAGCATACTTTGTGAAATATGACTCAGAATCACAGAAAAAAAAATACAGAGAGGAAGAAGTGATAAAAATGTTAGAGTTTTTGATCGACAATATATTTGTCCAGTTTGGAGGACTTGTTTTTCAACAGACCACTGGAATTCCAATAGGCACAAACTGTGCACCTCTTTTAGCCGATCTGTTTCTCCACTCTTATGAGGCTGAATTCATTGAAGGACTTCTTCAAAATAAAGACAAAAACTGGCCAAGACCTTTAATTTAAGCTTCCGTTATATAGATGATATTTTATCACTAAACAACCCTCGCTTTGGTGATTTTCTTCATCTTATTTATCCAAAAGAGCTTGAAATAAAGGATACTATAGATACTCCCACATCGGCTTCATTCCTTGACCTTCAACTTGAAATTGACAACAGAGGTACATTACAAACTAGCCTGTATGACAAACTCGATGACTTCACTATTCCAATAGTCAACTTCCCTTTTCTTTGTAGCAACATTCAAAAAGCACCAGCATATGGAGTTTACATCTCACATTTCATTCGCTACTCAAGGGCTTGTGGTCGTTGCAGTGACTTCCTTGATAGAGCTCAGTTGCTTACAAATAGACTACTTAAGCAAGGGTACGTTTCCAAAAAACTTAAAAGTCATCACTACAGAAGTTTTACGGTCCACATCACAATCTTGTGGATCGCTATGGGATATCTGTTTCCCAGATGACAACAGATCTTTCCCTCTGCAACTAAAGTTTGTTTTATCTCTATCGGATTTGACTTTACTACCGGATTTGACATGTTCAACACGGCGGGTGTCTTATAAGAAGTAGGAGATGCTTACTCTACCGGTACACCTGATCCCACCCATGGTTTTTATTGGGTCCGTGTTGTTCATCTGTATGTGTGTCTTCATTTTTCTTTTTTGTCCCGTACTTAAGTTGTGTCCTTGTTTCTTAGTATGTCCGATGTTGCCATTGTCCATGGATTGTTCGTTCTTTTGATTGACGGTTCGGTTCTCACTTATTTTACACATTACAACTCATTATTATAGAGCTCCAGTCCAAAGTTGAAATCATTCCCTCCAATTTAAACCAAATGAAAAATTATCATCCATAAAAAGTTATAGTAAAACTTCAACATATTGGCAAAGATGAAGTGGTAATACGGCTGACCTCAAAATAACTTATACGTTACAACTCATTATTATAGAGCTCCAGTCCTAATTTGAAGTCATTCCCACCCCTACAATTCAAGTAAACTGCGACGAACAGTTCTCATTCATAGTGTGTTATAGTAAAACTTCAACATATCGGCAAACAGGAAGTAGCAACATGGCAGACCCGAAAATAGCTTACACGTTACAACTCATCATAATCAAGCTTCTGACCTAATATGAAATCATTCCAACAGATACAAGCTGAAAATACTGTGACAAAAATTTCTCATCCATAGTGTGTTATAGTAAAACTTCAACATATCGGCAATCAGGAAGTAGCAACACTACAAACCCGAACAAAGATTACATGTTACAACTCATCATAATCAAGATTCTGACCAAATCCAAATATGCAATCATTCCAACATATGCAAGCTGAGAAAACTGAGGCCAAAAATTTGCGACGGACGGACGGACGGACACGGCCATCACTATATACCCACCGCTTTTTCAAAGCGGGGGTAAAACAACAACGTCGTCGATAAATGGGGCGCATTGCATTTGCGCAAATTTTTGTAAAATGGAGTATTTCATTTGCACCACAAGCTTGTATTTCATTTGCACCATTTCTCAGGTAATAATTTTACGGGTAAAATTTCAGGTTATAGGAAGTGGAAGCAATATTAAATACACCTTTTTGTAAAATATTTTAATATTGAATATACGACTGGAAAAATATCTAATAATATCAAATATTTAATATATCAAGTTATCGCTTCACTGGTTCGTTAACATCATATTAGTTGCATCCAGATCAGACAGGTTAAATTGGGGACGTCGATACTAAATGCTACTAATTTATTTTCATTGTTTGTATATTTTTCTTTATTTTTGTTTATATACAGTAAAGTTTTGGTAATCTGAACCTTTAATGATGAATGATTGTACATTTTTACGAATAGGGTTAATAACATAATTACCGAACAGAATTGTCAAAAGCCGAAATCCAAAGGGAAGCAGACAATAGCGTTAAAGTAAAATAATGTGTTGGTAAGGTGAGCTGCAAAGGTAGAATATATGATTCCGAATGCCAACAGTGGTGACAGGTGGTGTTGCCATAGATGACAACAAGCAGGGGTTCAAATCCAGCCGAAGACCTTGCTGGATTTTCCGATGTTAACAGGTTAAAAAGATGATTTTCATCACTGTTGGCATTCGGAATCATATATTCTACCTTTGCAGCTCTCCTTACCAACACATTATCATTCATATTATATAGAGCTGTGTGCAACACTATTATCTATATACATAATGTATCTTACCTGTTGCAACCTTACCCTTCTTCTATCTATTTCCTACCCACCTAATGTTCACCGTGTTCTATGTTACAACTCTAGATTTCATACGAGGAGGAATGACCCGGTTATCGAAGCTATATTTTTATATAGCCTAGATGGCCGAGTGGTCTAGGGCGCTGGATATAGTGCAGGCGGTGTTGCCATAGATGACAACAAGCAGGGGTTCAAATCCAGCCGAAGACCTTGCTGGATTTTTCGTTGTTAACAGGTTTAAAAAGATGATTTTCATCACTGTTGGCATCTAGAATCATATATTCTACCTTTGCAGCTCACCTTACCAACACATTATCATTCATATTATATAGAGCTGTGTGCAACACTATTATCTATATACTTAAAGTAAAATATCTTGCTTGAGAGCCTACTTCAAATTCTTCGTGATGAGCAAGTAATGCTGGCGAACAGAAAAGGGAAATACAAGTAAACAGTATAAATGTAAAAGTATTTTTACTTTTATCTATACTATTTACCTGTATAGTGTTTCCTGCTGCTTTTGAAAAGGGCATGGAAATTTTATCCCTTTAGGGCACATATAGCGCGGTCAATTACACTTTTAGGGCACCTTTACAGTGAATGCCCATTTTCGCAATGTAGTAAACAACATTACATATTTACTTAATACAAATACAGCTGATGTTTGCAATATAAAAGAAAGCACAGTACAATACACCTGCAGCATGTAAAAAAGATGTGTAAATGGACCCCTGCTGATACATTATGACTGACTAACACTTATAGACATTTTAAAGATAGCATCCTTTTAAGAGGTCAATTGTAAAATAGTACCATTGAGGATTCTACAAGTTTAAAATATTTCTATCCTTAAGTTTTGTCACCATTGTGTTTGATATGGATTCTGGAATACTGAAAGGAATCAAGTGCTAATTTGACTAAGAGCCAAACTTACTATATTTAACTAATTCTATAAAAATTGTTTTGCAAAGTAACAAACAAAAGATGCTAAAAAACTTTTTTAAGCTTTTTAATTTGAAACCAAATTATTTTTCCATTTGATTGATAAATACAAATGTAAGTGTAAATAAAATTATAAAAAATAAAATTTCACAAGTTAAAGGCAAAATTTAAAGAAATATAACTCATTTCTCAAAAAACGTGATCTGCAAAAAAAATTTCATTTTTTCATTGCAATTAACGGAGAGTCTTTATGAAAATTTTATGAAAGAAAGATTCTTAGTCTCAAATGAATAATATTTATAAAGAATTGACATCATATTGTCACACAGGTAAGCAGTTTATCTCTGATTCACCCCGTAGGAAGCTGTACAATGGAAGTTGAGGGGAATGAGCACTTGAACGGAGGGTAGAGAGCTCAGGTAAAACTTTAAGCGTGCAGACGAAATGACCTTTTCGCATATAACTATTTAATTGAGAATTTTTTAACAAACTTTTTTATATATTTTATATGCCAATAGTTAGAGGAAAGTGCTTGCATTACGGGCTTTTCAAAGAGTTTGTTTCGAATAAAAAATAATTGCAATTTTATTTTTTGAACCAACATTTTGAGGGTAGGGAGCTCCGTTCAATTGGTAGTGAGCCAGTATTTCATGTATTGAACGGAGGGTAGTGAATATATTGAACGGAGGATCGCGAGCACGCAATACTAAATGAAAATCCATGAACGATATTACTGACGATACATTCATTGGAATACTGAATATTTATAAACAGGGTCCTTTAGAGGTCTTCCTGTCATGAAATCGCACATCTCAAGAAGTATGGCCATTAAGGCATACATTTTGTTCCTACATTAGGCCATTTTCAAAATATGCTCAAATGTTGTCGAAAATCTAGAAAGATGGTCTCTTGTTAGTTTTGTTCCTCGAGATAGAATTAAAAAATGTGCCACACCTGTATGTTTTCTGACATATTAGCAGTCGAACTTGTCTGTAAACAGCCTTTTGTGTCTATTTAAGCTATTTTACAGGCTGCGGAAGATGAAACTACTGGAAGGACACCGAGAACCAAAATCATTTTTTGTTGCGAGTGTATAAACATTTGCACTTCCGAATGACAGTTAGTTTAGTTTGGTTCTTGAGGTGCTATGCAAGGAATTTTAGGAAAAACCAACAACATTACGGAAATCTGTCAAAACTGCATTCAAGTGGCAACTTCAATGACTGAATCTGTTTTGTAAGGGTATGAAAATGCATTTATTTATTTTGTTATAGTGAATGTAAAAGATAACCTGTTAAAAAGTTTTTGAGAAGATTTAATGCATTCGAAAAATCTGTATGCTGAAGTAAATAATTTCACGGGAAAGTTGTCATACCTCTTTGTAAATTCACGTATTGCTTCTCTTTGAAATCATGTATCATAACTATAATTAGAGGTATAGTTCGCGAATCAAGCTTACAAGTTCACGGATCATACTTAAACCCCTATCTGTCACATGAGCGATATCAAAACATTATTAATGGAAAAGATATGCAATTCATTTATGATTGAATCATCACTGGCATAAAATACATATCTATAAATACATGGCCTCTTCCATATAAGCATGGTTAGCATCCCGAGGCGAGGGGTGATAACTACGTATATGGAAAAGGTCATGTTTTAATCTGTTTATTATACACTTTCAATTAGGAGTTATCATCATACCCGTGCTGATATGGCTATTTCAGAACGAAGCAGGCTGATATGGCTATATCAGACTGGGTATGTTGATCGACTGTTAATTCTGGCTATATTACATATGCAGAATAGAATATATCTGTGCTAATTATGAACGAATTGATGTAAATATTTTACGAAAGGATATGGGTAAATGAACACGAGACCATAACACATATGTTAATTCCAACTGCTGCATTAATTTTGATGAGCTGTATGGCCATTTCGGAAATTAATTCCTAATCAGCATCACTAGAACCCTGAAGTCTGATATACAAATTACCTGAAAGAGGATTATGGACTGCACATGTGATAACTGTATTCATCAAGACAGCGAGAAATGAGCGAGCTGTATAGATGATGTTATTTTAGCTGTATTACTCAAATACCACTATGCGAAGGACAGTTATTATCGACAATGACCAGTTTATCGACAACCATTATGTTAATGTCACGGACAAACTACATATTTGACAACATATCTTGATAAACATAGTGCATATTGCATTGACACATGCACTTCCTAGCAATGAAGGGGGCAAAGCAGAACTGAATTGACAAGAACGAACAGTAAAACTACCACAATTCCCATTTGACAAGGATTAAAATCGACTCTTCTCATGCCTCTATAGAATAATGAACAAGTGGGTACGGTACAAATAACTTCTTTATTTGTTTTATCTTTGAGGGTACTCATCAACCTAGTATACAGTATACAGGTGCTGGCTCAAAAACTGATTTTATGTTTATTTTTGCAAGGTCCAAATTTAAAAAAGAAAACTATGGAATATCTCCCCTTGCACAGACCTGTCCTTACCTGTTTTTGAATTTCGCGTGTTCAGAATTTCCCCTATTTCGTCAATACATCGGAATTTAATTAAAAATAGAACCTTTATTTGAAGGTGGGTGTGGATCTGCCGTCATCTAGATTCGTATACATGAGTGCTCATAGGATAAATAAATGCCGACATTTCTCTTATATTTGCAAATAAAAAAAAACAAACAAGTAAGCCTTTTTATTAGCGTGTTTACGTGACGTGTGCAATATAAAAACATGTTAAGCATATTTAATATATACCGTGAGAAAATGTATTTAACTAATATATTGTTATTGGTTTAGCTTTGGATTTGCCTATTGCTGAAATTTGATTTCATACTGGAAGATAAAATTCGTAAAAAATGTACCATATCATCGTTTCCTTGAGTATACGTTATATGTTTACATTTGGCTCGCTACCCTCCGTTCATATGCCTCACTACCTTTTGAACGGAGCTCGCTACCCTCCAGTTTTCCGTTCAAATAAACTTTAATAATTTGCGGTGATATTTCAAAATACAATTTTATAAAGAAGAAATATATTATCATTTATGCACTTTTAAATCAGATATTCCTTTAAACGTTGCCTTTTAACAAATGTAAACTATATTTTCGCAATATATTCCATCTTCGTCTGCAATGTTTTGATTTACCTAAGCTCTCTACCCTCCGTTCAAAAGCTCATCCCCTCATCTCCCATTGTACAGCTTCCTACGGGGTGTGATTGACAGGTGGTAATTTATAACTCAGGTAAACAAAAGTGCCGAAGGTGTTTGTTTACGATTGAACTAATCCTTTAATTAGTATGACAGGAGTAATTAAAGTATTATTTTGAATAAATAGAATAAACTGACAAAGGAAATGAACATCATACTTCAATTTTAAAGATTTTCAAAAGAACAAAAAAAAACAATTCCAGTTAATTTACGGCAGGGCGTCAAGGCACAGATATTGAAAAATGGCAGGGCGCCAAAAATGAAAATAAAAAGGGCAGGGCGTCAATAAAAAATGTCAGGGCGTCACTGCACGCCAAAATCTGCTGCAGTAAACACTACCTGTACTTGGCGCAAATGTAAAGTTTTTATCTTGTCGCAAATGAAGTACAGTTTGTGGCGCAAATGAAATTTTATTTTGGCGCAAATGAAATACTAATTGGCGCAAATGCAATGCACCGGATAAAAGTTCCGATTTTAGACATGATTAGAATGATGATCCCCTGTTTAGTGATATATGCCACGAAAACGAACGCGGTGACCATATGAAAAAAATATATCAATAAATCGGAAATCTCTTTGGTAACATCATATCAGATTTACAGAAAAATTGTAGGATATAGTTTGATATAACGACAATTTAAATGAAATCTAAATTTATTTTACGTTCATTCTAAAGCAGATTTATAACGTTCAACGCTACGGGTGTTGTTTTACGTACCTATCACCTTAAGAAAAATTGGATTCAAAATACATATCTGATAAATACGCGAAAATTTTGTCATTAGTTTCGACTTTTTCTTTAAAAAACACTGAAGTTACATTAAGGATTACGAAAAACGGCGTGTTAGAGTAATGAAGAAAAACCTGTATTCTGTGTTTATTTACACTATATTCCGACCTTTTTGTATTTACTTTATAAAGTTCCATTTGAATCAAATAACAAATCAGCTTACCAGCTTTTAAGGCCATTTTCATCTGTTTCCATTGAAAACGGTGTTGTATGATGAAATTTTACCAATAAGTAATAGAAGAGACGTTTCAAATACGACCAGCTCAATGAATAGTCTTTTTTATTCATTTTTTTAAAATTAAATTTAATTTTTAAAAATAAAGATTTAATAATATATGCAATTAAACATTATATTTCGTTTCTTTTCATTCATTTGTTTTATTCATTTCTAATCAGAAAAGTGACACAATTAACGAAAATAACCAAAAAATAACCCCTCGCCCCTACACTGCCCTTTCCACGGCATTTATTACCCTGAGGTTAAAAATATAAAAATATGTTTTGGCAGAAAGTATGTCATAATACAGACGGGCAATGCACGATGGGGCGGATTACCATATCAATGGGGCGGGAAAATGTATAACAATGAGGCGGGAAAATATGTATCAATGGGACGGATTTACCTGTTTCCAAAAAGGCTGAAATTACTTTTTAATCAGTTAGATTTTAAAATAATTTATTAGATTTATTGCAAAAAATAATGAAATTTAGTCAAATTTTTACGCATTGTAGAAGTCCAGTCTCGAGATTAAAATCACGATAACGTATTTACATCAAGTTCGTGCTCTGTTTTTGAGAATTTTCCTTTCGATGTCTCGCTCGGAAATTTCATGATTATGCTTCAAAATTCCAGAAAGCACCCTAGTAAAATCCGAGTCTGTTCTTATCTTAGCTTTACACTTTTTTCTACTTGAGGTACATCGCCAAGAAATGTGATCACATTTCAAAAAAGAATCTTGTAGAATGAATAGCCTTCAACAGAGACTTTTAAACAAATTAAATGATTCAGCCTTCAAAAATAATTCCAGGTTTTCCCAGATACAGTTTCAAATTCTAAAATTTGTAATTCCATCTCCAAAGCTTTCATCTCCCACCTTTCAACCATGTATGTGAACGATTTGAACTGTATTCAAGAGCTTGTCAAGCGCGATTGAGCCGTTGTATATGAACTGTATTTATTTTATGGCAAGATCCCCAATTTAATTCTTAATGTTATACATTCTTTATTATTTATTTTTTAATATCAAGTTTTATAAATTATTATTTCAGTTACAAATATTTCCAAGAATAACATCTTTTTTTGTAAATAATCTGCCGAATTAATATGCGGTTATACAGACAAAACTTACGATTTCTCTCTTCTTCGTTCTTCTTTGATAAGGTTTAGAGGTTCAACACAAATCACCGACTTTTTTACTGAATTTCATACCATTTTGATCAACTTTGATATATACACAAACCACAATTGTCTGAATATTAGATATCGTTTAAAATCAAACTGTTCGAACAACTTCATCCATATAGTTCTTTGAAACTGAATGAGCTTTCGTTCATAAGACATTTTATATACTACGAACATAACAATGTAGTAATTATCTCTTGATTAAATAAATGTCTCAACAATGGTTTAACTAATAGAAACAATGGCCAAGTGTGAATTCATGATAAAGAATCCACTCGCCTCCGGCTAGTGGATTCTTTTTCATGAATGAAGTTGACGTTTTGAGCCATTTTGTCAAAATATTTACGATGGAATGTTAGAGGATTCGCGCTGCAGATTTTCATATGGCTTGGGAACTTCGAAATTATCTTCTACGTCAATAGGGCATGATTTGTTTGACTGCATATCAAATGTCCTATCAAAGTTTAACCTTGTATTTGATCTGCAATTCAGATTTTAGCAAGAATAGCTATTTTTCACAATTTTGCCTATAAAATACAATGGAATTCCGGCACCCGTATTTGACTCTGCAATAAATTATGCAATTTTGTTTCTTTTTTCGGCTTATTCACCTTAGCATAAACATCATTGTTCCCTTTATTTTGTACATTAATATGGCCTTTCAATCGAATTGGCCTTTTTTGAAATGATGAAGTTAACTTAAAGTGTTTAAAAAAACGAAGAAAACAAAAAACAAAACAAAAAACAAACAAACAAACAAACAAACAAACAATCAAAAAAACAAAAAAAAAAAAAAAAAAAAAAAAAAAAAAAAAAACAAAAACAAAAAAACAAATGTCCTTATTAACTTTCAGTTATTTTTTTTAATTTTTTACATCTTGGTGAAGGGATTGTCATTTTCATATACCATTTGGGATTAATTTTTTTTAATCTAAAATATCTGGAGATAGAGTTTGTCACAACTTCCATTTTCACAGAATATCCGAACACAATTTAGTTGCTCTCATGTATCTGAGAAACATAAGATTTCTGTTGTTCAAAAAAAGTTTAAATCGAGCGGTAATAATTGATTGGATGGATAGCCATTGCGTGCAATTTGTTAATTTCCCTGACTGCACACAAAAACAAATTCCTGAAACGAATGATTTATGTGTATCATTGCGCCTTTCATTGAAAGGGGTGTTAAGTGTAATATTTTTGATAAAAATATCATATTATCAATACATTGAGATATCTTGGTAAAAAAAAATGCAAAAAACGGCTCGCTAGACAATGATGCAGGTGTTAATTTCATCAACATCCGGTTGCACTATTTCTAGAAACTGACACTGATTGACCAACAAGCAAGTGAGATCAATTTCTACACATGTTGATTATTGATTTCATCTAACATTACTTGGGAAGTATTTATTTTGAACAAGAATTAGAGAAGATAACTTCTCACATCTCGATAGTTAAATTTTCACATTTTAAAGTTCTCGGGTAAACCTCGAACTTTAAAATGTGAAAATTTGACTATCTCGATGTGAGAAATAAACGTAATAAACTGGAAACAATGTTAGAGACTATATTTCCTCAATCTATACACGTTATTATGAAATTTGTGCATACTATTTGTGTTAAGGATGGTCACTCCTCAGGTTTTTCAAATTATGTAAAAAAAATAAGAAATAAAGTGCACAATTGCAATATGCACCAAACATTCGGTAGAAGTTTCTGAGAGTGGTCTACAGCTAGGAGCTGCTGCCAAAAAGTGTGTACCCATATGGTGGACGGAAAAACGAATGGACGGATGCCATGATGATTATATACTGCCCCTGTCAAGCAGGTGTATAATAAAAAAGGGAAGAATAAAAGAAAATAATGACAGAAGAAATCCGCGTTAATAACAAATATCAAAATCAAGCGACATGGCAAACGCGAGAAAACTACAGAGCACAGATATGAATCATCCACAGAAAATACGTAAATAAAAACACGTCATTCAAAACTAAAGCATTTCTTACACCGGGAATTCTCATGATGCTCCGGGGGAGGGAGAAGGGGAGGGGTAAGGAAACTGTCAGTCCGTCAATGCATTTATAAAGTCAAAACAGTTCATGTCAAATCCGTGAAGACTTTAATTTTTCCATTTCAATTTTGGACACCAACACGTTAATTAATGTAATGGAGACGGCCATTGAATTTATTAAAGGGCGAAAGTTACATAGGCTTATCCAGTATCTTTCGGGACAGTGAATTTAAAATTATTTTATTGAATAAACATGAAAAGGACTGGATAGCAGGCATCCTCTCCTTATACAAAGGAAACATGTATACAAATGAATTCACATTCAAAGGGACACAATCCAAACTACAATTATCATAGATAATTTCAAATTTATTTGAATATATTTATATGAAATAGAATGCGATACTCAATGAGTCTAAATTAATCATGAGAGTTGCCAAAGGTGTGATCTAAGACAATTAAATTTACCCATAACCAACTAAGATTTTTTGAAAATAAAAATCCAAGTAAAAGTTCAATTTATACTAAATTTAAATTTAAACTAAATTCAATTTATCAGAGACATAAGTACTAGAAGACTTTGATATAATAAATATAAGTTCAAAGTATATTAGGTCAGGGATATAATACATTAGATATTTAAAATTTTCGAGATTTCCTGAATTTCACTATCAGCCGCAGACACACATAGGTATACCAGATTAAAATACACAAAAATAATACATAAACTCAGATATCAAATACATATAGAAAATAAGGGAGTATTGTCTGGATCGCTTTTGGGACGGTGCTTTTGCTCCTTTCATAAAATCACTGTATAAACTACACGCTCGACATATTCGGGTCAGCTGTGACATGTACACTCCATATGCTGGAGAGGTAGGTAAATAACTGCGTAGAAAAGCAAAGTAAAGTCAACAAGCTGCCATTTTACTAAAATTGCAAACGTCCATCAGAAAACATCTAAATGCGTCCTTAAATTTCAAGCCAATTCGGGTTTATTTGATGTAAAGATTCCAAAAAATACAAAGTCTAAGTAGCGGAAGCAGCTGAAATTAAAGTACTGACCCAAAATATTTTGTTTTCTCGTATGTAAAATCCTAAAAGTCTAAGCTTCAAACGAATTAAGAAAAGGATCGAGAAAAAGCAGTGCACAGTAAGTTCTGACTGGAATTCCTGATGTCAATGTTTGGGGTAAGCGCGACCCCAAATTCAACAAAAATGTTACCGATCAAATATTTTCACATCTTTACGTCATTGTAGTGTACTTGTTTGACTTGATGTGGTTCTAAACAAAACATGTTTTGCCTTTTTGTTTTTTTGTTTTATTATTTTCGTTTTTCAGTCTCAGAAACATTGATGTATCAGATCAGAAATCACTGTTTTAAAATATGTGTGGCATGCAGATTTATTTAAAGAGTAGCAAACCAAAAGTTTGAATGATATTACAATAGATGATACCTTTGAAATTAGGAATCCAGATCATGCCGCTCATGGTGTAGTTTTTAATCACAGTTACTGTACCTTTTAGGCAATCTGTGATCGCCGTCAATATAAATTAGTAAGAAGCTTAGAAAAAAAAAGTGTTTAGCGGTGCATCGAGACGACCCCGGAATCTCGAGTTGTGTGAAGTGTATGAAGTTTGAAAAATAAATTGAAGGGAGGTGACTGTTTTCATCATCGTCCTTGATACCAAAGAATGCTAAATAATGATTTTTAGAAAATCCTCTTAAAAATAATATGTAAAATGTATGCACACACGGGGGGTTTGCTACGTCACTCACACGGATACTTTAATATTATCAACGCTCCCTTCGGGTATGTTTGTGTGGTTTTATGATGCAATAAAACCAATGGTAAGCAAAATATATGAGTCCACCGAAGGACCGACACCTTAAACAAAATTCTTAGCACAAATACACCACGTAAAAACCTACCAGTAATGTAAACACTTCTGTACAGTTGCACATCGGGGCACGGATATAGATGGCATCGCACCAATCATGCCTGATTTCTTCTTACCAACATGTTATATGTTCGAGTTTTTTATCTTAAATACTCTAAAATTTTATTATAACATCCCTGGTAAACAAGTAGTTGGTTTATTCATATCGCATAAAAACTGACCGACGGATACTGTCAACATAGAAATAGTCTATAGATTTATGAAAAACGGTAGGATTATTGATTGATAACTATTTTTAGTGAAAAGATACCATAATCATCGAGGCAAAGTCTTATATGAGTTTAATATTCGGGCATTAGGTGCAATAAAATATTTTTATTCATGTCCCTACCAATATGAATTGTGACTTTGTCACAGACCCTTTTTTTTTCTTTACATTTACCTTTCTGACAACTTTTGAGTCTGGTGAAAAAAAAAAAAAAATTTCATTAGTTACATCATTTACGTATTTCACGTCTTGTCCAAACAACCTGGGTACCCTAGACGGAGGGATGTGTCTTTTGTTCGGCTGTTTAAATTACAAGTATTGTTTCAATCTGAATTTAAGAGCTCAAATACCACATGAACTCAGAGCTCAATTAAATGCAATTTTGCTTGAGAAAAAAACACAGAAAACTGAAAGCTTGTTTTCGAACTTGGCAGATCAAACTAATCTGCGTACCTCAAAAGAATCATCATTTTTATATCGAGTCAACACTTACCACGTACCATTCTAATAAGTAAGTAAGTAAATTCTTTATTTAATGAGGGTGACTCAATTAGATTGATCTAATTTTCATTGAGGCTCTCCAATCATTTATCAACTAATTTCATACATATTTAACTGGGACTAATATGAGTCACAGATATTTAAACACAATCAAAAAGAATAATAAATAAACTGACATACATACAACACAAATATCAATATTTCAAGTAATACATTTCAAGAAATGATTCAAACAAAGCTCCTTAAGATATATTATGACAATTTTTTATATTGTATGGCAAGTCATTCCATATTTTAACTGCGGAATATTGAAAACATTTCTTATAAAAATTTGTATTAGGTCTATTTAAAAATAAATCATCATTTTCTGCAGATCTCAAATTATAACTGTGAACTTCATTATCTGATTGTAGAAATAAGTATTCTGAAACTTGACCACTTACTTCTTTATACATCAACACAGACTTTTGATATTTGACTCGTTCAACAAAAGGTAACCATTTTAAGGAAGAAAACATAAACTTTAATGAAACTATTTTGTCACACTCAAGTATAATTCTGGCAGCTCTGTTCTGAAGTTTTGTAATTCTATCGGATTCCTTTTTATGTACCTCCCTCATACTGAACTGCAGTAATCAATATATGGTAAAATGTATGAATTATAAAATAATTGTCTTACATGCACTGGTAAAAATTGTTTTAACTTATTTAAAAGTGTTATTTTTTAAGAAATAATCTTACATACTTTATTTACATGATACGCCTATTCTAAATTTTCATCTATTTCATCTATTTCAAGAAGTTTATGGCATTTGATATTTTCAATTGGGTTTTAGTCAATGTTTATACACAGTTCTGGCAATTTAACAAGTTCTCTTTTGGAGCAAATGCTCAAACATTTAGTTTTGTGTATGTTTATTACCATGCTGTTTTTATCACAGCAACATTTGACAGCATGTACAAATGTACATTATTTTGTAGCTCATTGTTTATACTTTCAACATACTGTGAAAGTACTTTTATTCGTGGACATCAATTTTCGTGGTTTTCATAAAAATCCCTATTTCGTGGGTACTTTAATTCGTGGTTTTGAATTCTATGCATGAAAACTAAAGGGGAAAAATACATTTCTTTTGGAACTTAATTTCGTGGTTTCAGCGAACCACGAAATCCACGAAAATTGGAACCCCATGAATAATAGTACTTTCACAGTATTTGTCATGGAAGTGTAATGTTGAATCATCTGCAAATAAATCTATACGTGATTTATTTATATGAAGGGATAAATCATATATATATTATGAATAAAAGAGGTCCTAAAATTACTGGAGCATTACGTCTGAGATATCATTGGCGGGCCCAGAGGAGATTCTTGGGGTTGGAACCCTCTTTCTTTTCTAGAAATATTGTGAAATTTCGTGCAAAATTCAGCACAAATAGTGGAAAACAATTGGCTTGAACCCCTTTTTTCTAGATCCTCACCAGAATCCCCCTCTTTCAGAAGCTGGATCCACCGGTGCCTATGAAAACGGATTTATTTCCAAGATCATTGTTCACATAAACTAGTTACCTCGTTATTAGAAGGGTTATTTAGCAAGCGGAACAAATATATCTCTGACTCATTTGTAAAACTGGTGCTATGAGGAACACACATTTTTACTCTTCTTTGAGGCCATTTTATTGTCCTTTACTTCATTTCCCATTTCCCAGTAGACCAATTCTACAAATGCTTTCGATTTCCGAAAATAATCCGATCAGCACAGAACACCAAAACACCTGCACTGAGGAGACCGAAGTTGTCGAAATTAGAATTTCAGTAGTTTTGGTTTAAGCTGTTTAAGCGTCAAAAACTTTTGTACTAGAAGACTTTAATCTTATTATCTCTAACTCGTGCTACAACAAATTTTAATCGCAGCATAGGAAAAACAAAGAAACAAAGACATAACACGAGCACTGCAGAGAAAACAAAAAATGAAGACACACACATACAGATGACCAACACAGATCCAATAAAAACCAATGGTGAGATCAGGTGCACCGGAAGCGTAAGAATTTCCTGCTTCTTGTAAGACACCTGCTGTGTTGTACATTTCAAGTAAGTGAGAACCTAACCGTCAGTCTAAAAAGAACAATCCAAGGACAATGGCAACGTCGGAAAAACAAAAAAACGAAGTCATAACATGAGCACGGCACAGAAAAGAAAATGAAGACACGCACATAAACAAAAATGAACAACACGGACCCAATAAAAACCATGGGTGAGATCAGGTGCACCGGTAGAGTAAGCATCTCCCGCTTCTTATAAGACACCCGCCGTGTTGAACATGTCAACTCCGGTAGTAAAGTCAAATCCGGTAGAGGAAAAACAAACTTTACTGGCAAACAAAGAGAAAGATCTGTTGTCATCTGGGAAACAGATATCTCATAGCGGTCTACAAGATCGTGATGTCGACCGTAAAACTTCTGTAGTGATGACCTCAAGTTATGGGCAACATACCCTTGCTTAAGTAGCCTATTTGTAAGCAACCGAGCTCTATCAAGGTAGTCCCTGTATCGACCACATGCCCTTGAGTAGCGAATGAGTTGGGAGATGTAAACTCCGTATGCTGGTGCTTTTGGAATGTTGCTACAAAGAAAAGGGAAGTAAGTGAAGTCATCGCGTTTGTCATATAGCCTAGTTTGTAGTGTACCTCTTTTGTCAATTTCAAGATGAAGGTCAAGGAACGAGGCTGATGTGGAAGTATCTGTAGTATCCTTAATTTCTAGCTCTTTTGAATAGATCAGATGAAGAAAATCACCAAAGCGAGGATTGTTTAGTGATAAAATATCATCTATATAACGGAAGCTGAAATTAAAGGACTGGGCCAGTTTTTTATTTTTATTTTGAAGAAGCCCTTGGATGAATTCAGCTTTATATGATTGGAGAAATAGATCGGCTAAAAGAGGCGCACAGTTTGTGCCCATTGGAATTCCGATAGTCTGTTGAAAAACAAGTCCTCCAAACTGGACAAATATATTGTCGATCAGAAACTCTAACAGTTTAATCACTTCTTCCTCTGTATATTTTTTCTGTGATTCTGAGTCGTATCTCACAAAGTATGCTTGTTCTCTGCCTATAACAATGTACTTATATCTTTGTTCGCCGTTCTTGCGGGAGAAACATCTATGAATTATATCTTTCAGCCGTGATTTCAGTTGTTCATGGGGAATTGTAGTATAAAGCGTGGAAAAGTCAAAAGTTTTAATGCTGTTACAGTGTGATAATGATCTCGATTTTAAGAAGTCAAGCAGATCCTTAGAGTTTTTTAATATCCACATTTCATTTACACCACTTCTTGAAAAGCTAGTATCACAATATTTTTGAAGGCCCTCTTTTACGGCTGTCAAGATGGATGTTAATAGCTTAAATAGGTTTTGTAGAACATTTAGCAGATCCAGCGATGTACCGTTGTTTGTATGGGCATTTGTAATTTGGTACCCAGTACAAGGAGGGGAGTTCAGTGTCTTCATGTTTGGTTGAAATTCCAAAGGAAAGCAAAACAGATCTATGGTTCTGCAATATCTCCTCCTTAGACAGAGTAGTAGCTGTGTATGTTGGATTGCCCTGGGTATTTCCAATGCCTAGTTCTTTCTTTAAACAAACGATGTAATGATTTTTACAAATGAAAATGATGTTATTATCTGCAGGAACAACGACATATTTGTCATGAATGGAGGACACGTATCTGGCAACATCGGCATTTTTGAAAATGGATGATGCTTTAGTTCTCATTGACCCTCGTAGCTGACTGATTCGTTTAAGAATCATGGACCTCACAGCCTTAACCCACTCCGAAAGGGAATCCAGGTCTTCATCTTGTTCACGTTTGATCCATTTTCTGGCATAGTCCTCTACAGCATCCATAAGTAGCTTAAAATTTTGATCCCAGTTGATGGATCGTGGTTCACGGAATTTTGGTCCCTTTGCAAGGACTTCACGGAGAGACGGATTTTCGATGATATTCAAGTCTCCCGTTATGACGTGACCACAGGGAATATATTTGTAAGGAGAATTTTAGCATGAACATCTATTTTGGCTTTATATTTTCATTTTCATTTCAAGCCTATATAGATTATCTTGAATACCCTATCCTATGTGTTTTGAATCAGTTGCATCATGCCCTTTTCATCCATATGGTCAACCTTGATTCTTTAACCGTGGATAACCATCCTGCCTTTTAACTTAATCACCATCAACCCCAAAAAACCGCTTTTCCACTTTTTTTTATCAAATTGAATTATTTCCTGTGTGTTTATACAATTGGGTCGAGTCTTTCTAAGGGAGAAAGGTAATGCAAAAATTGACACTGCCAGTCCATGGTTTCTTTCAATGACTTACTAATTCGGACGGGTCTTAAGATAAGCATGCACGATATTTGCATTTGTTTCTCTCACTAAACATTTTTTAGAAAATAGAAAAATATAACAATATATATACAGTCTCGTGCCAAAAGTATTCGCGGAAAATGGCCGACGTCAAACTCGAGTTGTCTCGCTTGGGACACAGTTGGGGTGTTAAAAACAAAGAAAAAACACAATAAAAATATTCACTTACCTTTAATACTTCGTAAGATGTCCTTTGGACCTGATACATGCAAGAATTCGCCTGGGAATGGAATTATAGAGATTCTGTACGTATTGAACCGTAAAATCCTGCCAGATGTCCAGAATGACATCAAAAAGCTGGGTTGAGTTTGAGATCGCTGGTGCACGAATTTGAAGAGTTCTCTTAATTCTAAGCCAACAGTTTTCAATGATATTAATGTCAGGTGACCGGGCAGGCCATAACATGCCATGAATGTTATTGTCATTCTTGTATTTTTCAACGATCCTTGCTCTATGGACGGGGGCGTTGTCATCTTGAAAAACATATGATTCGTCTGGAAAATGACGAGCTATAACGGGCCACAACTGATTGTCTAAGACTGAAATATTTTTTTGAGCATTTATATTTCCATTTACTGGGCATAAAGTACCAACACCGAACCATGAGATACAACCCCACACCATCACAGAAACTTTCGGCACACATTCAGATGACATACATTCAGGTCGGAAACCTTCCGAGGCTGTTCTCCACACATAAACTCGATTATTTTGGCCAATAACGATCTGGGATTCATCACTGAAAATAATATGTCTCCACTCATTATCTACAATCCACCTCCGTTTTTGCAAGCACCATGCCAATCGTTTTTTCCTGTTTACTTCCTTCACAACCATCCTTTTTTTGACAATTCTCCGGTATATTCCGTTTTTATGCAAATATCGCTGAATTGTCCTCTGGCTTACCTTATTGTCCCCGTTTTCAAAGTTGAATTCATGTGCAATATCCCGTAGAACTTTTCCACGATGTTTTTTTCACAATACGTTTTTACCTTGCTTCACCACGGGCGGACATTTTTCTTGGCCTCCCAGAACGACGACCTTTTTCAAAGCTTTTACGCTCGTTGAAAGTCTTAATAACTGACCTGCAGGTACTCTCAGGTATTGACAACACCCTAGATATTTCACTTATTCTATATCCATCAGATTTCATTTGTACGATCACTTGTTTTTTGTCTGGTGACAATTCTTTTGACTTTCGTCCCATTTTGTTTACACTGACAAAAAATGTACCTATCACGTCATTTTCACGCACATTGTCAAAACGTCATCAACTTTTAATGTCTAAAATAAGAATGGGTCTTCCCAATCTATTTTTAGTTAAGTATGCACTTGGAAATATCGTTTTATAAACAACAGTGAATACTTTTGGCACGAGACTGTACTACTCAACAAAAGAAACGATACACAGTTAATTTTGTAAATATTTTTGTGTTTCGCAATTTAAAGTTTTTACTTTAGTGTATTTATATATTCAACGCCAAAGCGAATTTGTTTATTCCATTTTTAGATCAATTCCGAAACGGATACGATGAAAATCCGGAATGGAATTTTTTCGCCTTGTGATCGAGTTTGCCGTTACCGGACGGATGATTTAAATTGTTTGATGTCAATAATCGGGACACTTCATCAGATTAACAATTTGCCATTTCAAAAAGTTGAAAACAATGTCTCATGTCGATGTCCCGAGCAATCCAAAATCAACGTGAACGAAGAATTATCGCGATCAGACCTTCGATCTTGCTTTTTGCACTCTCAATTAATCGTTATGCGAAAAGAAGAACAAACTGAGGACTTTTGATTAATCTGAAGCAAATGTGCCCATCAAATGATTAATCACGTGACAGCGGGGCCTGTGAGACGTCACAACGTCAACATCGCGTAACACGCTTTTACACTTATGAGAACGGACGTTGAAATCGGAAAGTAGGCCAGAGGGATTCATGATCGACATAACAACAGAATTTGGAAGTCAGTCGGTTCGAAAATGTGATGGTTTGGTAAAAAGAAAATATACACATTCTCACTATTTAGGTCTGCAAAAAGAAATTCCGGATAATGACCTTGACCGTGACCGGAGAGGGTTCAGAATTTGAAGAGACATTTTTGGGCATAAAGTTAATTCTTACGTGCAAAAAATACATTTCATCTACGAGTTGGGGTTCTCTGCTGGAAATTTAAATGTTAATATTGATAAATCTGTGTATCGTTTCTTTTGTTGAGTAGTATATATGTTGTGCAATGGCCACATATTTTCATGTATGAACAAAGCTAAAATGGCATAGTAAGCCACAATTAAAAGGTATAAATACACAAAAATGTACAAATTACACAAGAACTAAAATTGATAATACAGAAAAGAAAGTTAAAAGCCCAACGTTAAGACCAGTATGACATCCAACCGGTCGGGAGGAGGGGGGTGGGATGGGGGTGGGGGTGGGCAATCGGGCATGCTTGTAAGGTGAATACCTAGATTTGTCATCAAATAGAACTAAATTTATTGGCGGATCCAGGTGGAAGGTTCCTGGGTTTGGAGCCCCTTTATCTGAAATAAAAAAGTCATGCAGAATTGAGGTAAAAATTGACAAAAATAACAAAAAATCAGCTGGAACCATTCTTTCAGGAACCCCATCGGAGTCCCCCTATTTTCATGGGCTGGATCAGCCAGTGTCATTCGGCTTCGCCTTCGTTGAATATTTAGATAATATGTGTACATTGTCCGAAAATATATAAAGTCTATTTGTACAAGCCTTAGAAACGAGTAGAAATGCGATGTTTACCGAGCATTCTCACCTGTTTTGCGGAGAGTACAAATTTTAATATTGTCAGTCTATGGACATGTAATGTTTTTTTTTTATCAACCTATTTTTACTTCAATTCGTTCACCACGAGAAATTGCTTTGCATTCTTTTGCAGATGACCACTTCATAAACTTCCCACCATCGATTCAGATCGTAATACAACACAAAGTTGAATAAATGCATTAGGGAGCCAGGAGACTGTACCCCAAAAATGTTATAATATAATATTAGAATATTTAAAGTAAAAAACTCGAACATATAATATGTTAATTAGAAGAAATCAAGCATGATTGGTGCGATGCCATCTATATCCATGCCCCGATGTGCAGATTTACATAAGTGTTTACATTACTGGTAGGTTTTTACGTGTTGTATTTGTGGACTCATTTATTTTGCTTACCATTGGTCTTATTTCATCATAAAACTAGACAAACATACCCTAAGCGAGCCTTGGTAATGTTATAGTATCCGTGTATATGCTGTAGCAGACCCCCGTATATCCATATCTGAATGCGAAATACACTTGCACATAAGCTGACATCCGGCAATTTTCTCGGCTTGCCGGACCAAATGTCCGGCAGAATTTTTTACTTTCAGGACCAGTGGTATCATATACTACTTACTTGATAATGATTACAACCACTATTACAACTACTGTTAATACTCCAACTGCAAACACAATAATCAAAATAACTGAAACAAAAATACACATACCAATTAATCTGTCTTGTCCTCTTTCCATTGAATGTGATATACCTATTTCAATAACCAGTTTTATCAATATTTGCATCAAAATTGAATATATATATATATAGGTAGCCTCGTGGTCTAGGACGCTGGGCGTAGTGAAGCGGTGTTGCCATAGATGTCACGACAGTGATGGTTCGAATCCATGAGAGGGAACTACCAATGTGCAGATCTAATAATGTTGGGCTGATATATATATATATATA